>JANBQS010000300.1:0-21866 GCA_027577415.1 Coemansia sp. RSA 922
CTAACGTAGTCTGGTCGATTGTTGCATTTATCGAGGATAAGATTGGAAAAGTCGACGTTCCAGTTGAGAATGGCCCAATCGACGACAACACAGCCAGTAATGGCTCAGTCTATCTAGTGTTGGAGAACCTATTTGATAATATTGAATACGTCTATCGATTAGGCAATTACATAGTCTCTATTACTGCATATGAGCTAGGAGGGACCAATAGATACAGGATGACTATCAACATAACTTTTGAAGACTCTGGGCACCCAAACCTCAGCTCGCCAATTACTTTTGAAGATTTTGATTTGATATACACAAATCTATTGTGAAGATAATTTATGCATATCCCAATAAGTATACTGACAATGGCCAGGCACGGCTTACGATCGAGTAAATGCAATAGCTTGCAAACATTGGCATTCAGCTTAAGTGAAAGCTATAGTTTCTCCTTTGGTAGTTTTAAAATGATCGTATTATAACACACAATACACATTTATATATATATATATCTTACATGTCTCTACGTTAAGCCAGTTCTTCAAGTAAATTGATTCAAGCTCATTGGGTGCTCATCGCTTTCTCTTAGGAACCAATTGCTTTTTAACAAACACTTTGGCAATGAATATAAAATTCCTTGCGAGTCATTAATAGAAAGTATTTAGTAAAAAATATTATAAAATATAGTTTACTAGCTAAACTACTTTCCAATATCTTGTTGCGCTGTCGCGCGCACATGCATTTATTCACCTAGAGTTGCTCCTAATCAGACTCCTCCATATATGCTGGTATTCTCTCGTAACCTCGGGGAGCAGGCCGATATCGACGCTTCAAACGAAAAGGCATTTTCGACAGGCTCAGTTGGTACGCACCTAGGAATAATTCCAATGATAAATAGCGGAGCAATGTTTAATAAGTAGAACATGGACTCGCTGTCTCTTGCGGGGCTATCAAGGGGCAGGAATGTCCTGTTGGCCATAAATAATGTCCACAGAATAAGCAACGCATTTTGCAGCATTGATACAGTCATCGTGTACTTGAGCGGATAATCAGCATTGCAAAGAGATACCAGCGCATAAATAAACGTGATAAAGGCCAGTATCATGACGCAAAACATAACAGTGCGAATAATGTAAACAGAGGGGTCTACGCTATTGGAGTTTGCAGTGTTAAACATGACAACCACGGCTGGTATCATCAATATAACCAAGAGAACGTGAATTAAAACGGTCGAAAAGCTTATGTTTAGCTTGAATGTACGTCTCCTATACCTCCCTATACCATTCCATTTAAAGCTGTACAAAGATTTAACTAGATGGGCGCCAAGGGATATCGCCGTGTAGTAGTTGAAGAAAAGCGAGGCCTTGTAAATTGCCACTTGATTGCCTATACCAAGGTTCAGGGCGGCACGCAAAAACAGAGACAATGCCAGGAAGCAAAGGTTGCTCATGAGGTAGGTTACTTTATGAGTTGAAACTGTACAAGTGGTTTTTGTCATGGACATGACTAATAACATTGCACCCACGATGCACCCAGCAGCGCCACTTGGCATGTGTGTTAGCCAGTCGGAGCTTGGTAGGCAGTCCTTGGACATGCAATAAATGCCGGAAGGCGTTAGACTGGACATGGCTCAATTAAACTAGAATGCAGACAATTGTAGTTAAAGTAATAGCCAAGGAAAAAAAATAAGTAGGAAAGAAAGAAATGTGACGCACTTGTTTCCCCCATTTCTGCTATTGCTGCGGCTTCTTTCAAAGAATGCACCTTGTCTTTGCACTGAGCTTGGCTGCCAAGTCTTCCCTTTCAAAGGGGTCTTCTCTTGTTGCTCTTTCTTCAAAAAGACAAAGTGGTGGATTAAATCAATCCATATGCACATTCAACTACCCACGTGTGGAATTTGTCTCTTGGATACCTCCACTCATCATGTCAATGGGGGGAGGGCACGAGACCATTGCTACCTCGACAATACCGAAAGAGATAAATGGGCATCATTCTCACCAACGTACTGTTATTCTTCTGTCCTACACATTCTTTTTGACCTCTTCTCTTGTCATATCTACCAACCAATTTTTTTTTTTTACAGCTATTTAGTTTAACCTTACAAATCTTATGCTCTCAACGCTTTTTGACTGGATGAACGATTGGGGCATACTCTCGCGTGGGTTCCAGAAGCTCCCCATGGTATTTGAGCACGATCAAGAGCACTACTACGTAGTTTGGGAGACGAGTTTCTCCGTAAGCGAGTTCTCGTTAGAGTGGTGGACCGACGCCATACCTATCAGCAAACAGGTCGGGAGGCACAACATTGTTAAAGCGCAGTACAAGATGATTGACGAGTCTCACCACCGCTACTCTGCCATTATTGGACCCGTAGGCCATACCACAAAGGTACACTACAAGTGCACAAGCAAAAGCGCATGGACAAACGAATACACAATACCACGTCGTAGCGAAACCGAGCTGACCCGAATCCTAGTTATTTCCGACAATCAGAATGGCCCCACAGAGTTCCGACAGGTCCTGACAGGCATTCAGAATCACTATGGCAAAGGTAACGCACCTGATGCCATTTTGCACGTGGGCGATAGCGTACAGTATGCAGACAGATTGGAAGATTGGCAGAACCAGTTGTTCTCTCCTCTGGAGGACGCCGGTGGCTATCAACACAGATCGCCGATAGTGTGGGTTCCAGGCAACCACGATCACGACAAGGCTCGTACTCCCGATAACAGCAATATATACGCTGACATGTACCACGGAATCCTGACAACCGAGGGCCTGGATGCTCCAGAAGTATTAAACGGTACATACCACCGTTTCTACCACACAGCGTCGCTAGGAACTGCCCGCATCATCGTACTCGACGCAGAGTGTCCATCCGCCGAGCAAAGCGAATTCCTAGAGCGCGAGTTGCAGTCTGAGGCATTCCAGTCCGCCCAGTTCCGCATAGTAACAATGCATATCGCGCCATATATTGAGTTCTGGGATCCATATACGTGGAACGAAAAGGGCGAAAAGCATTGGGGCGAACATATCCGCCTGGAGTATGATCCGCTTTTCCGCCGCCACAACGTAGACCTGGTAATATCAGGCCACCAGCACAATTACCAAAGAGGTACGGTGCAGAGAGACCCGCAGTCGGCAGACAGCGGATCTATTACCTACACTATTGTCGGTGGTGCAGGTGGCGGGCTGGATCTGGTGCGTGTAGAGAACTGGAATATGTACAACGTGACGTATCTAGATCACCATTTTGTGTCGCTAGAAGTCGAGAATCGAGAGCTGCGTTGGACTGCAAAGAACAGAGCCGGCGATATCATTGACCAATTCAGCATTGTTCGCTAAACCCACCCTCCCAAAGAAGAAGTATTCACTTTTAGTAAATATTTTTGAATTATTGAAAATGTCATGGTCATATCTAGACCTGGCCCTTGTATTTGAAATAGTCCAAGTAGCCTTGGTACAGCGATTTCAGCACCTCGTGGGCGCCGCCATAGCGATCAGGGCCAAATATCGAAGTCCATCCATAGCTCGACTGGCGCGAGTCGCCCGAAGACCCAGCAAGCAAAGTGAGCAGAGTGTTTCGGTCGTCGCCACCCAAGACGTCAAGCAACGCATGCCAGCCAGGCAGCAAGGCCTCACGCACCAGTGGCGTAGAAATAGTGCCACGCATGCCGACCTCGCTCCTCAACACAGCACCGCTGGTAGCGTCGACCGCGCGCATGACAGGTGCTGGTCGCCAGCTTAGTCCCTGGAACGAGTAACCAGTCGACTCGCCATTACCACTGCTCATCGAGTGCTTGGACGACAGCGTCGACAGCGCACCACCGCCCTGGATAATGCAGTACTCGGAAATAATATACGAGACATACATGCTCAGCACCGAAGTAGCACCAGCAGTGTTAGTGCCCTTCGTGAGCTTGACAAACTCACTACCCGACTGAGCAGCCTTGTCACTGGCCTGTTTGGCCTTGCCCGACTTGCTGTCCTTGTCAGCACCAGTTGCCAAGAACCGGCGGCAGCTGGCTAACTCGGCAAGCACGCGGCTATACGACTCTGCACACGAGATAGGGAATGGCGCATAGGCAACAATCCACGGTGTCTGCGAACAATCAATCTCGAACCGCTGCCTAGCAGTAGCAGCGGCAAGGCTTCTGGGGAACGAGGGCGTCACAAATGCGTGGAGCAAGGCGCGCAGCACAGCAACCGTAACCGAGACAGAGTCCAGCACTTCATTCGTGTGGTGGCGGACCACTGCGCCCAGCAGCTTGCAAGCCGAGCGATAAAGACTCGGCAGATCAGCGCCAGTTGTGTCTGGCAGCGGCAAGGTCACAGCAGTAAAGATCATCGACAGGGTCTCGCCAACGTCAAACATGGTAAAGTGCATAGCAGGCTCCAGCACTAGCTCGCTTACAGTGCCCAGCACAAACAAAATAGTGCCCGCAGTAGGACAGACCCGCATAGCCGCATGAAGCGTCGTTAGTATGCTGCCCAAGCGGCGCTGCACTGCCTTGCGCTTGATGGTGGCGGAAGAGTTGCCGAGCTGCCTGTACGCCGTCCGGATATAGGCCAGCAGCATGCTGCCCACCGAGGCTGTAGTGTGCTGGCCAGGCCGCGACATGAGCTTGAGGAGCGTGTCGAGCGAAGCGGCAAACGCCGAGTGGTCGAGGTTCTTCAGCAGGGGCTCCACAGCGTAGCTGACAATGGCGTCAGCCAGCGGCATCGCAGTGACGGCATCGCTGTCAGCACCAGCAATGCTTGCCACCAGCGATTGCAGCGCCAACGGCATAGCATCGCCCTTCGCGTCCCGGGCGCTGATGGCAGCCAGCTGGTGCGTCAGGTACGCCAAAATGACGTGACAGCCAGCCCCAGCCGACTCGTAGTTATGAACAGAGAGTAGCACCAAGCCCAGTGCAAAGGTGCCCGTGCTCTGCGAGAGCTGAGGCAGCGACTCGGCAGCTCTACGAGCAATATCCAAAACGTGCGAGGGAACCTTGTCCGCGCCAGCAAGGCTCTTATACAGGCTAGACAAGGAAACGAGCACGCCCAAGCGGCATGTGCTATGTGTGTCGCTGGCAGCCTCGCCTCCATCCTGGCGCATGCGATCGAAATCGGCACAGACCTGTTGCGCAGTTTGCTTGAGCCACGACTTTACCAGCGAGCACCACTCCTTGTCCTTTCCCTTCGCTTGCACTTTCTGCGCATAGACAGCCGCGGCCTTGGCCACGGCATCCAACGAGTCAAGCGTCAGCACATCGGCCAGCGACGACTCATCCGATCGACTGTCGCTGCTGACACTGGCGTAAAGACGCGTGCAGAGCTCTCGGCAAGTCGTGCTGGCGGCATCCATCGACTGGCCAAATGCGGCCTGAGCCAGCGAGCCCATTACCAGGCGAACCAAGCGACGCGACAGCAAAATGAGCTCATCCGATAGCCGCGCAGTTCCAGCCCAGTGGTCGACGATAGTCGGCGCATGCTGAACAAGACCAGCTGATGCGCTGGGAAGGCACTTGAACAGCCGCTCAATGACCGCACGACTGTGGATCCGCAGCCTCAGCGCGTCATCCTCATGCTTGCACATATTCGCAAAGCCCAGATCAACAGCCAACGCCAAAGCAAGTACCACATGCGCGCGCTCGGCCGACCAGTATGCCGTCGGGAAGCAGAGCAGGCCGCGAAGGAGCTGCACCCAAGTAGACGCCTGGCTGCCTTTCAACTTGTGCTTTCCTAATGCGAGATCCTGGGCGCCAAGCTTTTCCATGACAAAGTCCATGGTGGCTAGCATCTGGTTGCCCTTTCCCTTGCCGCCCTTTTTCTGCGTGCTGGCAGTCAGCCAGTCCAGCACTTCCAACACACCTGAGCCCATCGCGGACGACTTTTTCGACGACGTTTTTTGCTGCTCCAGTTGCTGCTTCAGCGTAGTCGCAGCAAACTCGGCCAGAGCAGGAGCAAAGGCATCGCGGATCCGGGCAACCTCGAAAAAGCTTGCCGAGCAGAGCAGTGCCTGCGACTGCGCAGTCGACAGCGATGGAGAGGAAGCGAGTTCAGCGACGATCCTCGAGGCAATGGCGTCAATGGCACGGCTGTCGGCGTACTCGCACGCAAGCTCAAGCCAGTCAGCCAGCAGCTTCCACTGCGCACTCTTGTGGTTAGTCGCACTAATGCTGTGTGCCTGGCCGTCCCATTCGCCCCACCCAGCTAGCTCATCGTCGGCTGGCGCAATGCAAAATCCAGAGTTGTCAAAGACCGAGGTCACCATCTGCTTTACGGCGGCAGCAGCTTCCTCGACATTGGCCGACTCCAGAACTGACTGAGGAATGATGCCAGCGCTAATGGACGAAACAAACACTGACCAGTGCGCAGCTGTCTGGAACGCAACCAGCATAGCCAAGGCATCAACTCGGGCGCTGCGCGTGTCGCCGCCACTTGTCGGAAGCATGCTCTTGTGAACCCGCTCCGGGTACATGCACGTCTCCAGCCAGCGCTCAGTGCCGTCTATGCGCGACGCCACCTCCATAAACGAATAGTGCAATAGCAGTCGCTCCCACACAACTCCGTCGCTCGAAAGCGCTACGCAAAGCTCCTCATATTTGGCCGTCAGCAATTGGAAGTACAGCTCGCGCTGATGCTCGGTACTCACAGTAGTGGCGCTGGCAAGCACGACGTTGGCGGCAATAGTCGCCAGCATCTCCAACCGCTCCGCACAAAATTCAGAGCTTCTGCTGCTACTTTTGCCGCTTTGACTTGTACGCCGGCGCTTCCGGCCCTCATCGCCGTTCCCCTGTCCCGAGAGCTTCGACGCCTCGGCAACAACAGCATCGATTACGACAGATACACATGCTGTCGCTGGCGCAAACGGCATTGACTGCGAGATAGCCTGGTTTACAGTCCGAATAAACGGCGCCGACATCAGTAGATTGACGTACTTTGAGCCTCGCGCCGACCGGTCAACCTGAACCTGAACCAGCTTTTCAAACAGCGTATCCAACTGTCTAGCCTTGGCCAGCGTAGACACCAAATGGTTTAGCACAGAGCTGGCAGGCTGAGTAGCATCGATGGGAATATGTGAAAACGCGTCTAGAAGCTGGTTTGCACGAGCTTGTACTGTGTCCGGTCCAGCCTCCAGCGCGGTGTCAATTCCTGCCAACGCAAGAGCGATAGCGTTGGGCGTCGCCTTGGGGTTCCTAAAGATGGGACTGATGGTCTCACCCAACCAAGCATCGAGTATGGTGATCTGGGAATGGTAGATGTCACCGCTAGCAATACTCGCGTTACTAACCGTGCCAAAGCACAGGTCGCCAAAGTACACCGCCACAAGTCGGTTAGTCGCAGCCAAGAACCGTTCGTCAGAGCTCAGCGGCTGTAGAAGCCTATACATGTATGTAAACATTTCCATACATGTGTTACTGATGTCCTCACGCGGTCTGCTTGCTGGACTGGCGGCAACCGATGGTAGGCCGATTGTCGTCGTCGCTTGGCTGCGTGTTTCGTTACAAACCAGCGCAGAAGCTTGTAGATAGCGTGCTAGAATATCAGGCAGCGCCGCGGCATACTGGGCACGAGCGGCCAAGTCTTGCGATTCCAGAGCACTGGTCAAGGTGGCGAAAAAGGGCGAAACATACGTCGCCGGGTATGCTGTTGGATGCCGCACTCGGTCAAGTAGCTCTGTCGCGAATTTGCGCATAGGGTCAACGTGGAAAAGGCCAGCATGCAGCATATCCAGTGCTTCGCGAGTAACATCCTCCGAGGTCAGAGTTATCAGCCGCAAGAGCTGAGGCAGCAGATCCTTGTCGAACAAGGCAAAGCACTTGCGTGGAACGAGCGTCGACTCGCAAGCATTGCGCATGGCATGGAATACCGATCCCAGCATACCGAGAAAAGAGTCTCGAAGCTGATTGTCGTTGTCATCAGCAGCCCTCAAATACTTTGCCGTCACCAAACTCAGAAGCTGCGTCAGCCCGTCCAGCTGTGTAGATACGGCCTCCATTCCGTCAGCTGTGGACTCGACGATAAACCGCCACAGCTTTGTTACAGCCGTGATATAGCTCAGATCGTGCGTAGTCAGCTCCCTAGAAAACGCGCTGACAAACAGAGCCATAAAGGGGCCATCCAACACAGTATGGACGTCTAGGAGCGTTCCAGACGGAAGAGAGTCATTGATATTCTCTAGAATGCGTGTAAGCAGCGATATGGCAGCCGGATCTCTAAACAACGCGTAATCGCCAGGCTTTGCTGTCTTTAGCTCTCGCCGGATCGTCGAAAGAAGCCACTCTACCAGCAGCTCGTTTTTGCGAACTAGAATTGCGCTCAATCGCTGGATCACACCTGCGTCGCCATCGACTCTGCTACTGTCTAGAATGGCCCATGCCAGCGTCAGTCGCTGCTGCAGGGGAAGCGAGGCGGCACGCAGCGTCCGTGTCAGGTCCTCAGTCGAGGCAATTTCAACGCTTGACAGCACTGTAGCCAAACTCGGCAGCTCTAATGTGTCCATGGCTCGCTGATCGATTAGCTAGAGGATAAAAAAAAAATAGTCAAGCAAATTTGCTCTTAGAGGAAGAAAAGCCTGCGAGACCATTTGCAAGCAAAAAAGTGAAAATTTGGATCGCTTGATTCGATTAACAAGCGTGATCCATTGTCGACATGTGTTGCTGCGCAGACTCGTCGCCAAAAATCGCAGGACGGCATGACTCAGCACTTGTCATTTATTAATCTTATCTTGGATATGGACAAGGAAATTGGGGAGCACTGCTTTGTTTCATTTTCTTTTAACTCGACTAAACATTGTTACTATTGAAACATAAGAATAGATAGGAAAGGTTATTTGGACGAGACTGTAGCTAGTGTTTCTTTCGCGAAATCAGCGTGGTATGTGAGCACCTCTTTGAGGCTCTCAATGATTTTCGTCTTGGCCGAGTGCTCCGCGCGATTGACAAATGGATCATTGGACGTAGGTTTTGTGAGAATGTCTTCTGTGCCGCTCGGTTCCATGGTCATGTTCTTAAACGACGAAAGCGGTCCACCGTCCTTACTGGAACCAAACCTGTACATCGACCTCTTGGACAGAACGCCATCATCCTTTCTCTTGCGCGCGCCACGGCATTTCTCGTCAACACCCGGGTTCTGGAACATTGCCCTGTAAAGATCAACTGCAAGATCATTAAGCGCGCGATAGTCTGGAATCTTGGAATCCTCGCTTGAAATAGGAAAGCGGTCGGAAATATCGTCAGTAAATGATTGCACGTCGTGCAAATGTTTACGCTTCTTGACTGCAATGGCAACCATGCTGTTGCTGGTGTGCCACTCCGATATCTCCAGCGGAACTTCATTGCCCTTATGTATCTCCGCCAGTATACTCCTGTCGTTGTCGTTGATCCCAAACGTCGCGATCCAGCACAAAACGTAAAGCAGCGACTCCCAGTCGTCGAGCTCCGTGCGCTGCTCAGGATGGCCCTCGAGGTTTGATACACTCATAAACGGCTTGGTCCCCGTCCGCTCAGGCCTCGCTACCCGCTCCATAGTAGGATCTATAGCGCAGTCAAAATCGATGAGCATGCCATACACCGGAGGACCGTCAGTCGTTGCCTCATTTCGTACAACCATGATGTTATTTGGCGAGATGTCGCGGTGTAGCAGGCTGCAGTTCTCCAAAACCCAGCTGTGCGCGCGCATGGCATCAGATAGCACAACAATCAGCTCGTCGGCGGTTTTAACGGTATTTAATGGCTCGCAGATCTTTTCAGTCACAAGCACGTATTGCTGTCGGAATGCGATTAGTCGCGGCTCCAACAACGGGTTGCGTTCTTCGTCGTTGGCGCCGCTCAGCCCGGGCTGCGGTGCTACGCCATCACCAATCGTCTCCGAGTTTTCAACGATCCTGTGCCGCTTTAGAATGTCGCCGACGTAGAACGCATCTGTCGTCAAAGGCACAAGTGACCCGTCGCTACGCCTTTTCGCCATCACTCCACCAGCCACGAGAATAGGAACGTGTATGCCATCCTTGCCGTTGCCGAACTCCTTCTTGATTAGCTTGAGACAGTCGAGCTCGGACAGGCGTGTCGAATTGGGACCCCTCTCAGCGTGCTGCCAAGCAGTCTTGACAAACACATTAGGCTTGTCGATTCTGTCAACATCCCTGGTAGCTGGGAAGCCGCGCGTGTTGCGACCAAAGGAGCTTCCCGCCACAACAGTCGGCCCACGCGAGTAGTATGACGTTACGGCGTCATCACATCCAGAGTCGTATCCCTCATCAGTAAGCACTGGAACGTCAATTTTCCAGTACTTCCCGTGCACTTTGCTATTTACAAACTGCACGGCTGGGTTGAAGCCGCGCTGTTCGTCCTCTCCCATGCTCATGAAGACGAGCCACTCGACGAACAGCCTCCGTCCATTAGGCGTTCGTAGGTCCAGATCCGCCGAGGACAGGACACAATCTGGGCCAGAGCAGTATACTCTGGCCAGAGACCCACAGAAGGTCAGGCCCCAAAAGAAAATGCGGTTAGGTTGCCTTTCATACATCTGTCGGCTGTAGCACAGCATTTGTCCCTGCGCCGCCCTTAGATTGGTAGGAAGTGGGACACCGACAGAGCTCGATAAGTTGAATCCAGGTGGAGCGCCCTTCTTCTTGACAGCTGGGACGTTATCAGGGACCTTGGCTTCTGCGACTGCGAGTATATTGGCATAGCGCCATTCCTTGACGCCCTGTCCTATGTCGTCACTCCATGGCCGTAGCACCAGCACTTGGTCCACCTTGAACCCCTGTGTGGAGTCCTTGCCCTTGGAATCGCTGCCAGTGCTGTTTGGGAGCAGTAGCCGGTAATGCTCAGGGACGTCGTTACCCGTATGAAGCTTTTTGAGACACTCCATTACAAACAGGACGACGTCGCGGAAATACGAGTAGATTGGCTTCTCTTTATAGAGCTTGTCAGCCGCATCGTCGCCCAAAGGTAATAGCCAGGGCTTGAACTCGTTCGCCAACGAGGTCAGTCTTTCTCTGAAGGCGGGCTCGTCCAGCTCTGAAGGCAACGCCAAAACTTCGTCCGCCGCTGAAGAGGGCAAAAACGACTCCAGCGCCTTCGTCACTAGGTCGGCGGACTTGACAGAGACGTCCTTGGCTGCTTCGTCCCATGGGTACGCCATCATAAGCACGTCAGGGTCATACCGAATCCTTTCCTCGGCTAAGAGCTCTGCATCTCGCTTGGCTGCGGTGTCAAGTTCGGTTTTGGACGAGTTCGCCTGAGAAGTATCTGCTGTCCGCTTGAATTTCGGTACGTTTGGCGTGGTGCTGGAAATTGTTTGCTTGGACTGGGAGCGGGTCATTGCAAACAAAGTGAATAAAAAGTAAAGAAAATAAATAAAGTGACGATATGTGTGCGCTAAATTGTTTGGAAAATGCAGAAAAATGCGGAGTAAAAAAGCTTGTGTTGTTTACAACCTCCAAGGTAAATAAGGAACTGCGCTAATTTGTAGATTTGATGATGCCAACATTTTTTTGGCTTGCTGTAATCCGCAGCGACGATCGCTCTGATGGTACCAGTGGACAGGCGAGTCTGACGTTAGACGATTTGCGCTCGCGCTCGCCCTCTACTCTCTCTTTGCATTTCATTTTTTGTCCATGTCTCGTATCCAGGCTCTAGTTAGACCTGCCCTCGGTCGCTTGCGCTGCCAGCCTGTGATTTTATCCAGGAGAATTGCAAGCACAACCGCCGCCGCCACCACTAAGTTGAATGCTCCAGAGAGTCCAATGTCTGTCGACGAGCGCATCAGAAGCAAGTGTAGCCGTGGCGCTTTTTATGACTCTGCGTACCGCCTTCTCAACACGCTTTCCGAACAGCGTATCCGCAAGATGAGCGGCGCCATTCGTGCCAAACCTGACTGGGTCAGCAAGTCGCAGAATGCCGAGATATGCGAGCGCTGGAAGGCGGAAGCCAAGACGCAGAGCCTGACTGACTTGGAGATTGACTACGTCTTTGCCGAGTTGGACTACTATGCCTCGCTGCACAAGTCTGGCACCAACATCATGCTGGGTGCAGTTGACGGCGTGTGGTGCTCCGACTCTTTGGTAGACGATGAGACGACCAAGGCGCTCAAGGACTATGCCGCGATCCTCGAAAATGTGCCAGCCAGGGACAAGGACTGGCACCCGAATAGCAACGACCAAGTGCTCAACCTCATTCACCCGTCGCTCTTCTCGCTGATCTACAAGCGCTCTAGCGTCTTGTCTGAGCCGATTGCGTCGCCACTTGCTGCGTTGGAGCTCAAGTCTTTTGGCAACTTCCCTGGCACGCCGCTAGACTGGAGTAGGACCTTGAATCCACCGCCCAACAAGGACGAGAGTGACGAAGACTATGCTAAAAGACTGACTCTTGAGCATAACTCACCTGTTGGCTGTGCGCAGCCAAACTTTTACATCCCGCTCCCAAGCGTGTCTTTCGCCTCTGAAAAGTTCTGCTGGCTGCCTGCCGAGTTCCGCGTCGACAGTGATGGTGCGGCTACCATTGAGTCGTACATCAACAACTTGCACCCGAGAAAGCACGCCGCGCTATATCCGATCATTGGGTCGATCTTTTCCAAGTTTGTGCCCATGCTGGAGCAGGTCGTGACTGACTATGTGCACCCACGTGGGCAGCGCGTTGTTCCTGATCCGTACAACTGGTTCCGGAGTGAGCAGGCTGAGCCCGAAGACTATGACGCTGAGGACTATGACGAGCGGTACGAGCAGTGGGAGGAGAACAAAATATTCATTGATCCTCAGCCCGAGCCATTCGTCTCTCCCGACCGCCCCACGACTCCCTATTGCCTGCGTGGTCGTCGCTTGCAAGCTATCGTCAAGATGTCCAACATTGAGTTGACACCCGAGAAGCCCAACTATGATGGCGGCAACTGGCACGTCGAAGCCATGGCAAATGAGCGCATCATCGCTACGGGAATCTACTACTACGACGTGGAGAACATTGCCGAGAGCAACCTCAGATTCAGAGAGTCTGTGAATATCGAGGATATCGACTATGAGCAACACGACCTCCGTGGTGTGAAATCTGCCTATGGCATGGACAGATGGGTTGTCTATGGCGATACCCCGCTTGCGCAAGAGATTGGACATATCGAGATCAAGAACGGGCGCAGCATTGTGTTCCCCAACATCTACCAGCACCAGGTCTCGAGCTTCAAGCTGGCTGATCCGACCAAATCTGGTCACCGCAAGATTCTGGCCTTTTTCTTTATCGACCCATCGACCAGAATCCCATCGACTGAGATTGTGCCGCCGCAGCAGCAGAGCTGGTGGATCGAGAATGTTTTGTCGGCTAGCCCGCTGGGCGAACTTCCACTGCTAATCACGGAGGGAATTTTGGACCAGGTCGACTTTCCAATGTCGCTCGATGTGGCCAAGAAGATCCGCCTGGAGCTCATGGAGGAGCGCAGCGTAGAAAACAACGATATCACAGAGAACCAATTTAACCCGATATTCTGTCTGTGTGAGCACTAGGTGAGGTAACTTTAATTTTTTCACTATACAAAATGATGAAGTCCTTTCGACGCACAGCGTTGCAAGGTTGTAGCTGCCTTATCTCTTCGCTAGATGTGGCAGTGCACAAATAGCCGCAGCCGAGGGAAAGCCGGAAATGACGTCTGAGATGCTTTCCAAGAGGCCACAAACCAGGCGTTGCCACATTTCTCATGGACAATCGACATCCCAACTATAATACATTGTTAAAAGACGTATAGCAGTGTAATTTGGTTGGTGTGGGAACAGGACATGAGCTGTGTTGGGCATGGTGTGGCGGGCGGCCATACCTAGCACCATTACATTGTCACTGACACATACAATTGGGCACGACGCCAGACCCGCCGCCACATCAACTATTTTTGCTTTTGTTAGTCTGAGCAACTAACACGCTAAAAAAGAAGGGCCCTGGAGCGTCTTCACCATATAGCGTGCGACGAGACAGCACCCTTGTTTCTTTTGAGCCCTTGCTAGTCATGTTGGCATCTTTCGTATAGTATTTCGACTACTGTTTATATTTGTTTCATATCAATTTTCTCTTGTTTAAAGCCAATCATGACCGCGGAAACGACAGCAGCAAACTCGATAGAGATGCTTCACTCGGATGCTCTGCCAGACGGTCAGCGCATAGCCGAGAGTCACATTAGCACGGACATGGAGTTGGAAGACACAGAAATCCCGCAAGCGCGGTATCTATTGACCCTGCTCGCCATGTCGGCATGTGTATTTGTAGCGGGATTGGACTTTACAGCAGTCGCTGCGATTATGCCCTCTGTCGGCCTTCAGTATAGCAAGCTCTCGACAGTGAACTGGCTCGTCACTGCCAACATGCTTGGGTTGGCCGTCATGCTGCCGCTCGTAAGCAAGCTGGGTAATATATTTGGGTACCAGGCCATCTTTGGAGCCTACGGCTTGGTGTTTATTGCTGGGTCGGTAATGGCAGGAGCATCGACGGGAATGAAGCTGCTGCTGGCAGGTCGTGCATTCGCTGGAATGGGCGCCTCGGCCGCCATTGTTATCCCGCTAATGGTTGTTACCGAGGCCGGATCAAAGCGTCAGCGCGCCCTTGGCCTGCGCGTACTGCTGGCGGCCTGGCTATTCGCATCGGTTCTGGGCCTAGTGATCGGCGGCTACTTGTGCAAGCACGAGAACTGGAACTGGGTATTTTATCTCAGCTGCCTTGGATATATTGTGGCGCTCCTGCTCAGCATCATGCTAGTTCGCTTGCCCAAGTATGGTACTGGTCCGCTCTTGCAGCAAGTCAAGCGCATCGATATCCTTGGCTTGTTGTTCCTGGCTGGAAGCATTCTGACGCTAATTCTGGCGCTGAATCTTGGCGGTAATATTTTTAACTGGTCGTCAGGCGTAGTTATCGTGCTGTTCGTGCTAGCAGCGTTCTTGGCAGTGTTGTTCTTCCTTGTTGAATCCAAGGTCGCCGTCGACCCTATCATGCCCATGTCGCTGCTTTCAACGCGCAGCTCGGCGCTGCTAATCGGCATGCAGCCGCTAGTCGGTATTGTCACATATGCGCCGGTTGTATACCTCATCCTCTGGCTTAGCATTGTCAAGCACGACAACCCTCAAACCACGTGCACACACCTACTCGCCATTGTCGCTAGCGCCGCTGTGCTGTCAGTGGCTTCTGGCTTGGTCATTTCCAAGACGGGCAAGTACACAATTCTGATATACCTGTCGTGCGCATTTCTGACGCTTGGATGTGGACTGCTGATTACGTTCAAGGAGAGCACCAGCAACGGCAGCCTGATCGGATTTATGATTCTGCTAGGCATTGGTGTGGGCCTGACTACGCAGCCGCATATAATTGCCCTACAAGCTGCAGCGCCTGTCGAAAGAATTTCTCGAGTGATATCGTCGATTCTGTTCTTCCGCTTGATTGGAGCCACAGTGGCAATCGCGCTGTTCAACACCATCTTGCAAGCCAACTTGACTACAAAGCTCGCCGTAGTTGTCATCGACCACCCGCTGTATTTCAGGTATATTCTCGATTCAACCAACAACCAGGACGTTATTCACTTGCCAGTTGTGCCACAGAGCGTTAGGGACGCCGTCATCGACGCCAATGTTCAGGGATTCAAGACGATATACATCACTTGTTTGGTGTTTGCCGCAGTCACAATCCCGCTATGCCTTTTCGTGCGTCACATTCCGATTAGTGACAAACTAAACATGTCCAAGCGTTAAGTGTGCCATTAACATATCCAGATATTTAATATAGCTACGTTCAAAACCGCTTTTATTTGGAACGCCCTGGCAAGACCGCAGTACAAACAGCCAAGTCTCCCACGTACATGTGATCTCCCAATTAGCAAAATCATTGACTGCACCACAAAGTGATTCACTAAGCTTTGGGCCGCAGCGCAAAATCCATTGGTAGAAAAAATTATTTTTTTTTGTCGAGTTCTTCTTTTGTCTTACCGGTAAAACATTTAATTTTCTTCAGAAACTATTTTTTTTACCTTACGCTTAGATCGAATCGCAATGAGCGCACCTGAAGGTAGGGTTTTGACACTTTGCATATTGCTTTTGTTATCTCTTCCTTGGCGTGGACTAAACGAGCACAATTTGTATTTCGCACTTTGTTAAATTCGTGTAGCAAACAGTCAGTTCTCGTTCCCTCGCGAGGAGGAGAAGATTCTCGAGTTTTGGCGCGAAATCGACGCCTTTCAAACTTCGCTGAGGCTGTCCGAGGGTCGCAAGCCGTTTACGTTCTATGACGGTCCACCGTTCTGCACTGGCCTGCCTCACCACGGCCATCTGTTGGCTGGAACCATTAAGGACATTATCACTCGCTACGCCCACAACACGGGCCACTATGTCGAGAGGAGAGCTGGCTGGGATACGCACGGCCTGCCTATCGAGAATATGATCGACAAAAAACTGAACATCAAGGGTCGTGAGGACGTCCTGGCCATGGGCATTGATAAGTACAATGCTGAGTGCCGCGCCATTGTCATGAGCTGCGCTAGCGACTGGCACTTGACGGTTGAGCGCCTGGGTCGCTGGATTGACTTTGACAACGACTACAAGACGCTCGACGCGTCATTCATGGAGTCGGTATGGTGGGTGTTCAAGCAGCTGCACACCAAGGGCCATGTATACCGCGGTCTGAAGGTTATGCCATTCTCAACCGGACTGCAAACTACCTTGTCCAACCATGAAGCCCAGCAGAACTACATGGATGTGTCCGATCCCACTGTCATCGTCGCCTTCCCGTTGAAAAACGATCCCACGGTCAGCCTGATCGCCTTTACGACCACGCCGTGGACCTTGCCCAGCAACTGCGCGCTGTGCGTCAACCCCGATTTTGAGTACATCAAGATCAAGGACGGCGAGACTGGCAACCTCTACATCTTGCTCGAGAGCTGCCTTGGGTCTCTCTACAAGAACCTCAAGACGGCCAAGTTTGAGATCGTGGAAAAGATCAAGGCGGCGGATCTCATTGGGCTAGAGTACGAGCCCCTGTTTGACTTTTACGAGTCGGAGCTCAAGGAGGCCGCGTGGCGCGTGATTTCTGACTCGTATGTCACATCTACAACCGGCACGGGTATTGTACACAATGCCCCGGCGTATGGTGTGGACGATTACCGCGTGTGCCTAAAGCATAAGATCTTCGCTCCCGGAGGTTTTGTGCCCACGCCCGTCAAGGATAATGGTATCTTTGACGAGACTGTAGGGCCGTTTTCCGGCATGTATGTCAAGGACGCCGACAAGGATATCGCCAAGAGCATCAAGGCACGCGGCCGGCTTGTCCGCCAAGGCACTGAGGTTCACAGCTACCCATTCTGCTACCGCTCGAACACACCTCTGCTGTACCGTGCAGTTCATTCATGGTTTGTGCGCGTGGAAGATGTCACCGAAAAGCTGCTGGCCAACAACTCCCAGACGCACTGGGTGCCTGACTTTGTGAAGGAGAAGCGCTTCGGAAACTGGCTGGAAGGCAGTCGGGACTGGTGTGTGTCACGTAGCCGCTTCTGGGGAACGCCCATCCCACTCTGGGTTAGCGAGGACTTTGAGGAGGTGGTATGCGTGGGCTCGGTCGCCGAACTCGAGGAGCTGACTGGTGCCACAGGCATCACCGACTTGCACCGCGACAGTATCGATCATCTGACTATCCCATCGCGCCAGGGCAAGGGTGTGCTGCGCCGCGTCGATGAGGTGCTTGACTGCTGGTTCGAGTCGGGTAGCATGCCTTACGCCCAGAAGCACTATCCGTTTGAGAACAAGGAGCTCTTTGAGCAAAATTTCCCCGCTGACTTTATCTCGGAGGGCATTGATCAGACTCGCGGTTGGTTCTACACGCTGTTGGTCCTGTCGACCCTGCTCTTTGACAAGCCGGCGTGGAAGAACCTGATTGCTAGCGGTCTTGTATTGGCCGAGGACGGCAAGAAGATGAGCAAGAGTCTGCAGAACTATCCGGATCCCAACCTCATCCTGGATACCTACGGTGCTGACTCGCTGCGCCTGTACCTGATCAACTCGCCGGTTGTGCGTGCCGAGACACTGAGGTTCAAGCAAGAGGGCGTCAAGGACGTTATCTCGCGCGTTTTGCTTCCCTGGTACAATGCCTTCCGCTTCTTTGAGACGCAAGTGCAAGTGCTCAAGAAGGATGCTGGAGCCGAGTTTATGTTTGACTCGTCCCGCAAGAGCAACAACACGATGGATCGCTGGATGCTGGCCTCCGTGCAGAGCCTGACCAAGTTCGTGCGCGAGGAGATGGCTGCCTATCGCCTGTATACCGTCGTGCCTCGCTTGCTGGCGATGATTGACCAGCTAACGAACTGGTACGTTCGCTTCAACCGCCGTCGCTTGAAGGGCGAAAACGGCACTGAGGATGCTGTGGACGCGCTCAACACGCTGTACGAGGTGCTTCTGACCATGTGCCGTCTGATGGCCCCATTCACGCCGTTCCTGACTGAGAATATGTACCAGTCGCTCAAGGTCTATCTCCCTGAGAACTTCTTTGAGGGAGACTCGCGCTCGGTGCACTTTGTGCCGTTCCCCGAGGTGCGTGAGGAGTACTTTGACACCGTCATCGAGCGCGCCATGTCGCGCATGCAGACAGTCATCGAGCTTGGCCGCATCACTCGTGAGCGGGTCAACATCTCGCTCAAGACGCCGCTTCTGGAGCTGGTTGTCGTTCATCCGAGCGCCGAATATCTGGATGACGTGCGCACTCTTTCGAACTACATCACCGAGGAGCTCAACGTGCGCAGCCTGGTTCTTACTTCTGATGAGGACGTCTATGGCATTAAGTACCGCGCCGAGGCTGACTTTAAGAAGCTCGGCACCAAGCTCCGCAAGGACATGCCTCGTGTGAAGAACGCGCTTCCCAGCATTCCTTCGGTCGATATTAAGGCTGCGCAGACCACTGGCTCGTTGCTTGTCGACGGAATCACGCTGGAGACCGAGGACTTTAACATTGTGCGCTTCTTTGACGCCCTGTCTCTGAAGGACGAGAGCAAGAAGTACGAGGAGGCTAACGACAGGGAGGTGATTGTCCTTATGGACGTCGAGATCCACAACGAGCTGATGCAAGAGGGCGTTGCTCGTGATATCGTTAACCGCGTACAGCGGCTGCGCAAGAAGGCTGGCTTGTCGCCTGTCGATGACGTTGTCTACCACTACCAGATCGGCGAGGATCCCAACGGCGTCCTGGCTAGCCTGTTCCAGACGCAAGCCGAGTTCTTGCTGCGCAGCCTCAAGCAGAATATCTTGCCCATGTCGGTTAGGACCGTTGAGCCACTTGCCGAGGAGGAGCACGATATCAACGAATCCAAGCTCACGCTCATCCTGATGCGCTGAGCAAGCGAGAGTACACTCGTATAGAAATACTTGTTCTTTTTTATCTCTAAGTTTAACAAATAGCAGCTAATATCAGTTTGGCTCAGCCCAGGCGTTTGGCACCTTTTGAAAGTCGTCGGCTACTGGTTCGGCCATGTAGCCAGAACTGTCAGGCACAGTGAGGTCAACATTGACCGACTTTAACGCGTCTACAATCCACATGGGCACGGTCTTGCCAAAGCGTGTGCGCATGAACTCGCGGATAAAAGCTGGGTAGCGATCCTCCACGATAGCCTTGCGGATGTCGAGCATCAGGCGCATCTGGAAGGCGATGTTGTGGATAGTGATTAGGTGGCAGCCCGTGGTCTCCTTGGTGGCTGTGGTGTGGAGATAGGCGCGTGTGTAGTTTGCACACGTCGAGCAATCGCAGTCCTTGTCGATTGGCTCAAAGTCAGCGCTGTACCGGCCTTGCTTCAAAGACATTGAGCCAGTGCGCACCAGGGCGTTACCAAAGCGGGCGGTTCGCGTGGGGAACACGCAGTCGTACATGTCGACGCCCAGCGCCGAGCAAACAACCAAGTCTTCGGCGTAACCCACGCCCATGCAGTAGCGCGGCTTGTTTGTGGGCAGGATATCGGTGGACAGGGAGACCATGCGCCAGAACGAGCCCTTTGCTTCGCCACCGCTCAGACCGCCGATGGCGTACCCGGGCGAATCGCGCTTGACAAGCTCTTGGGCCGACTTTGTGCGCAAATCAATGTCTAACCCGCCTTGGACGATGGGGAAGAGATTCTGCTCGGTGGGCCGTTTGTGGGCTTTGATACTACGGTCTAGCCACCTGACGGACCGCCACATGGCCTCTTCGACGCGGGGGCCGGTGGTCAGCGAAGAAACAACGTCGTCTAGCTGCATCATAATATCGGCACCTATCGCGTTTTGCAAACCAATGGACATCTCGGGCGTGAGCATCATCTTTTGGCCATCGTGCGGGTTCTCAAACTCCACGCCCTCTTCCGTGATGTTGGCTAGCTTGAGGAGCGATACCATCTGGAAGCCACCGCTGTCGGTTAGGAGACCGCGGTTCCATGCCATAAACTTGTGCAGACCACCGGCCTTTTCCAACAGCTCGGGTCCTGGACGGGATCCCAAATGGTAGGTGTTGCCTAGGATAATGTGGCAGTCTAGGGCTTCTAGCTGTTTGGTTGTTATGCCTTTTATTGACCCCATCGTACCGACTGGCATGAAAATCGGCGTGTGTGCCGTGTAGTGCGGTAAATGCATTTTAGAGGCGCGTGCTTTGGTCGTCGAGCATTTTGCAAATACTTCGAATTTGAGCGCTGGGCTGTTGGACACCTCAAGCGGCGTGTCCAAGTGGCCAAACTCGTTAGTGGCTGTCATTATCTGTCGAATTGCTGACTTGGCGCGAAATGGCCGAGCAAAAGTGCGGCTTAGAGACAGGATGGTGTTCTGGGACAACGCCGAGCGTTAACAAAAAAGATTATTTTAAAAATGTGGTGTTTCTTTTAGACAAATTATAAAGATTTTGGTGAGGAGAGAAAAAAAAAAAAAGCCAAGCGGTCCAAAGCTTTGTAGCAAATTCGAGCCGAGTAGGCGGTGATTTTTGCTGATCTCGGACTGGACAAAAAAAATGAGTTGGGATGACTCACTCGCTAGATCCCGCCTCCTTCCCCACTTTCCCTTGTTCCAAGGTCACCAGGCTCTTGTGAGAAAGAATCAAATGTTCGCTCTTACTGCTCCCTCCTCCTCATGCGCGATACCTTTATTGAGTGTGCGCGTGAGCTGCGAGACGACGACGAAGAGACCATTGTTCTGTTGCTGCGAAAGCAATGAATGAGCCTGCATCCGAGAGCCATGCAGTTACCCCACACGACACCAAGAACAAAATATATGAAAATAATAATAATAATTTGTGAATAAGGACGATCCATCGTTGTCGATATCGTTGGATATATCGTCGGGCGCTATAGTTTGTTATCGCCGTAGCTGAGTAATTACGCTGTTTGTTCACGTCGCACAGCATACATCACGGACGCATTGGTGGGGGGTGAGTATTATTTTTTCCATCTAACGCATTACAAATTTAGCTGGGTTTGGGCTTGATGCACCTTCATAAAAGGGGTGTTGACAATCCCCTGCTCCCGCCCCCCTCCGCTGGGAAGAAAAAAATAAAAAAGCAAAAAAAGCTAGCGTTGGCTGGGGGCGCTTGTGCATTCGAGGGCAACCGTTGCGGTCGTATTCACTCGTCCGTAAAGTACTTTGTATATGACCCTTTTCTCTTCTCATAAATATATACTTTTTTTTTTATCATATCCTTGTCGAGCTGTGTGTGTTGTTTCGTCCCTTTTTTTTCTATTTCATTATTTTCTCTCACGCTTTTTTTTTTTGTTGTCTTTACTACTTTTTTTCTCGTATCGTTATCTGAACTATACTGCGTATCCCTTCGGCTCGGTACGATATCTTTTGTTTAGCCATGTTAGACGCCGCTGGCATGGCTCAGCCAGCACCGCCGACTGGTGCCACTATTCCTTTACTAAAATCCTGCGAAAGTACGTACTCG
>JANBQS010000301.1:0-21797 GCA_027577415.1 Coemansia sp. RSA 922
AAGCTTGAGCGTGCGCGTCGTCTGTTGCCAGAGTGGGATATATTTGATAAGCAGATTGCTAACTTTACTAGAGTGCTCGCTCAGCGCGGTAAGCACGAGGGTGCGCAAATCGCTGACGCTGAAGCAGTGAACATTGATCAGACATCCAATGTAGTCGATGACAAGCACGACGAGCTTTAAAAAAAAAAAAAAAGTTCGCCGTCAGGTGCCAGAGTTCATTTTTTTTTTTTTAAAAAAATACATTTTAAAAAATACGGCTTTATTGGTACACAAAAAAAAATAAGGAAGGCTGTTTTCTTAGCTGGCGGTGACCCATGGACGACGGTCCATTGGGCATTGCTGCTGGCTACTCTCGGCGCCGAGCCATTTTAGTAAACAATGCATGTGGAAGACGTGCGAGCACTCGCCCCAGATCAACGGACAGTCGTCTCCGGGGATCTTGCACTGCGGACAGCAAGCGTCAAAAGATGCTCGACAAATACCACAGACATCGTCGTCAGGCACATCCCACTTCCACCCAGCTACGGCGCGCCAGTCAGTAATGGTCAGTTTCATGTCTGCATAAATAAATTACAAAAACAATAATGAGGTATCAGGGTTTTGTGTGTATTTTAAAGGGCGGCAAAACACCATGGACTTGAATATAAATGAGCCAAAAGGTGCGGATATGGGTATTATCTATTTTGTCCAAATGCGAGATGAATCTGGTCTAGCTCGACGAGTGTTTGCTCTTGAGTAGCAGAGTCGCGCACAATGACATGTCGCTGGCCCATCTCATTGCTTCCGACAATGAGTGCGTACGGCGGAGTGGGCGTCTTTGATAAGGCGCCGGCCAGTTGCTTACTGAGTGGCGGATGCAAGCCAGACCGATTATCGCTATTATAAGCCGGCGCATGCACTACATAGACACTGCGTTGCTTGCGGACTGCCGAGGCCACAGACATAGCATATCTATAAAGACCATCGTCGACCACTCGCGATCCGGATCCAGGCTCTAACGAGCGATCTGGCACAATGAGAACCGGTATGGCAGGCTGTGGAGTTGGCGTGCGGTTATCAGGGAGCAGCAATGCAAGTCGCTCAATGCCAGCAGCCCAGCCAATGCCTGGCAATGACCGCGATCCACCCAGAGCCGTCGTCAGGCCATCGTAGCGCCCACCAGCAAGAACAGTGGCCTGCGACCGCCCCAGCAAATCTGAAGAGCACGAAACCTCCCAGACCGTATGCTGGTAGTAGTCGAGACCGCGAACCAGTCTGTGGTCTAGCGTATAAGGAATTTGCTGTTCTTCCAAACCCTGCTTGATAAAATCAAATCGCTCACGCGACGAACTGCTCAAGTAGTCACTGTACACGGGCGCGTCCCTGGCAACCGCTATATCGGCCTCGTCCTTTGAATCCAATATACGCATGGGGTTGGTCGCCAGTCTACGAAGACTGTCCTCGGAAAGCTTATTGCTCGATTCAGTAAAGTAATGTTGCAGAGCCGCTCTGTACTCGGAACGCGACTCCTTATCGCCCAAAGTGTTTAAACGTAGAGCGAAATCTCCATCGAGTCCCAAGCTATTAAGAAACTGCCACGCCATTCCAATACACTCGACATCGACCGCGGGGTGACTGACTCCTAGAGCTTCCACTCCAAACTGCTCAAATTGTCGTAGTCGACCCTTCTGCGGCCGCTCATGACGAAACATTGGGCCAGAATAATAAAACTTTTGCGGCATCGATCCTTCTAACTTGTTTGTAATCAGTGCTCTCGCCACACCAGCCGTTCCCTCCGGTCGCATGGTCATCCACTGTTGGCTAGAGTCGAGGAACTTGTATAGTTCTTTGCCAACTACGTCAGAGTCGGCGCCTAGGGAGCGTTCGTATACTGAGGAGTACTCTAGGATTGGTGTGTGGATCGGCTCGAACCCGTAGGACTCGGCGGCGGCCTCTGCTTGCGATATTATGTATTTGTGTTTATACGCCGCTATACCTAGTCGATCGGCCATGCCACGGACTGAACGTGGCGGCTGAGTCGAGTAGCTTCGCCGTAAATTTCGAATGCATCGCAGGCGTGACATTTGTGCACAAATTAAGAGGAAAAAAAAAGTATATCTATTTGAGAAACTGAGAGACAAACTTGATTGAGTTGCCCTCCCCAAACTTTTTTTTTCAGACTATATTTTTTCCTATGAGCTGTTTACATTTATTAGGGGGGGTTTTTTGATCCAAGTCAAGAACAAATAGGGAACCTGTATTAGTGTTTTACGGGTTGTAACGGCTCGCCTCGCAAGCTATCGAGATCTAGTGCAGCGTCCACAGCCTCGTCAATGAGCCCTATTAGAGCAATGTTGTCGCCGCGGATCATGTATAGACCCAAGTCAACGACTTCTACTGCCTCGTCTTCTGAAAATATGCGTTCTTGGCAGCTCTGCATAATAATGTTTGTTGTCTGGTCCAATCCGCGCAGTATTCCTACTACCAGTCTGCCATCGTTCATCACTACCGATACCTTGCAATCGACGTATGGCTGAAGCTGCGACATTAGCAAAGATATGTGACGGGCAAGTAACGACACTGGATCACAGAGTATGCTAGCAGGCGGTAAAGATCTGACACATAGAAGGTGGGATTGAAGCAGGTGACGAAACGAGACGAGAAAAAATATATACAGATTTAGTGGCTTGGGCAGGAGAATGTTTATAGTCGTGCACAATCGAGCGCCTCAGAAATTATGGTGATTTGATTGATGTACGGTTGTGCCTGAGACCAAAGAATTCAGATGTTGTCATGGTCTTCTGGTCTTGATTTCATCCTCTATTTCTTTATTTTTTTTGCATTCTGTATTATTTTCTTGCACTCTGTATTATTTTCTTGTATTATTTTCTATATTTTTGACATGACTTCCCGGTCTCTCTTTCGAGTCCTGCCGATTGTAGTGGTGGAGATGGTTATCGAGTACCTGCTAGAGCGTCGTCGAAACACGTTTCACAAGGATATCGATAAACACAACGAACCAAAAAGGATTCTCTATCCTCTACTCTCGGCCGGAGATGTCTGGCGCGAAGCAGTGCTCGTATCTATTTGCGACAACTGTGAGATAGTTTTCGATAGTGCTCGTGGAGTTTTCCAAATATACTTTCCCGCGTGGCCTTCTTACTTTTCATACCCAGGGTTCTGCAACTACAAGCTGGTCAAACGAGTTATCGTGACAGCTCCTAGCTGGAAGAACCTGTGTGATAAAAACTCTAGAGAGACTATCGCTTGGTCGCGGTACAATGGTGCGATATTCCCGTTGGCAACTAATCTGGTGGTCGCGTTTAAAATACCCTATGACGACCCTTGCTCGTTATCAAATTACACCCAGGATTCTACGCGGGGCATGATGGGTAAACACAAGGGGGCAGTTGACTTTGCACGCTCTCTGCTGCGGCTGACGCCTGCGGTAACCGGCGTATCTGTAGTTGCTATCTCATACGACACAACGTACAGACTCCTTAGTGGTCCGTGTCCAATCCTTGTATCGGAACTATTTCAAGAGAGTGTCACCCGCCTGGATGTTAGCTGCAGAGCAGGCAGCGCCATATTTTCGCTTAAACCAGATGGTATGTCCGGACTGACGAGTATTACACATGGACCTGGGATAGCTTGTCCTCCGATTGCCCGACTTACCTATCACAACGCGCGCACGCTGAGGGAGCTCCATATCACACCTGCGACACAAGACGACTGGTCCTCGCTGATTACCTGTGGAAATCTGCCTCCTGCGTCATACACGAACTTGATATCGCTATCCATGGACGTCACCAATACTTCTCCGTGGGGTTGGACTACTGTCGAAGACGCGGCGCCATTTCCTACACTAGCTAAGCTGGAGATCAGTGGCGACTATCCGTTCGACGATGACTCGCTCTTTAGAGGCAACCGTGGGATGCTGCAGAAACTTTCCATTCCGTTTCATGCGATAGCCAAAAACGCGCTGGGTGGGTTAAACGCACTAAACCATCGTGGTGCTACGAGGATGAACCCCATCCACACGGTCCTGGCTAACCACGAGGGCCAAATCCCATCTACGGATTTGGTCCAAGAGCAATTGCACTGGGTATTGGAGTCGTCGGCAGTGCTAAAGCTGAGTAGCGAGACGTCGTATAGACAGGTGACCAGTGGACCAGTGTTCACTGCTCTTTGTACTGCGCCGAGCACAGCGATTGTGCAGCACTTGGTTTTGCTCCAGCAGATATGCACTCTGAGTGACATCATCAGCATTGTCTCCAGGCTTCCGAGTCTAGTCAGCCTTACCTGCCTAATACATGGCCCGACGACACAAGCTGAGTTAATTCCCGAGAGCGAACATCCGCGCATTCTTCGCGAACGGCATTATCCACTGAGCAGCAACTTTCGGGCGCTATATGTGTATAGTGTGATAAACACAGAGGTCAGCAATGTGTCTATTATTGCTATGCAACTTGCTGTCATATGCCCATGCTTTTCATGCGTGGATCTTCCCTCCGGACGGCGTAAGGAGCTCAGGGACAACTTTATCTGGTCCTTGGAAAATGGTCCATTTAGTCCATATGGTGATGATATCTGCCGCCTTATTTAAGTTAGTTTACATTGCATTTAATACACACTTTATAATAAATAGCTTGTAAAGGTCGAACCAATAAGCATCTTAAGAGGTAATTTACAAGTCGCTGTCATGTCAATGCTCTAATAAATACACTGCTTAAGAGTTGGCAAAGACATTGGGATGATCTCAAAGTCAAAAAATGCGCGCAAGATATACCAATGGCTCTGGCTTAGCAACCACCAGGCGACACATGGCAAGTTTAGACTCTAGCCTGCTTGGCGTCTCTGGCACTATTTTCTTAGAGTTCTTTATACTGTAATGTTTCTTTTTAAAGGCCTAAACCAAAGCGCACTTTTCCTACCGTTAACACTTTTTGAGCAAAGAAAGTAAACTTTGTTAATGTTAAATGCATGGCCAGAGAGAAGCACAGCAGTGGTGTGGAAATAACATTTTGGCTTTCAGAGACAGGTTAGTGTCTCCTTGCATAGCGTCAAGAACTCCGGGCCATCGCGCTGCAAAAAGGTCAATTCGGCTGCACTGTCCAAACCTACACTTTTGGCTTGAACAGACAGGGATTTGAACCCATCCATCCGCTCCAATGTCTCATGTGGGGCGCGAAGATCGCTGAGGTCAGGAACAAGCGGGCAACGGAAAATTCGCTGGTGGAAAACACACACTCTTGACAACGGCGAAAGGGGGAATGTCCCGAAAACCTTGGACAAGTAGGCGTATGTCACCAATTTGCCGTTGGCATCCTAGAAGCCAGGGGTCCGTTGGCGCTTAGCTGGCGGAGCCATATCTTCACTAATATCTTGTGCAGCAGCGGGAGGAGTATCGGTGGTGGCATCGGCGGTGCACACAGCAGAGTTGGTAATGGTGGCCGTGGTAGCGACAATGGGAAGATGAGGGGGCAGGGCGTCAAGTTTTTCCGTGGGCGAGTCGGCATCCATGGGAGCAGTGCAAGGGACAACTGTGGAGGCTGAGGAATCGGCAGCAAGTGTAGCATGCAAGGCTACAAGGGCAAGAAATGCCAACGTGGCCAGTATGGCTGCGGGTGGACTAGCAGCAACCGGGGCTGCAGGTGTGATAGAGGGGGCCGTGGGCAAGACAGCAGTGGTGGCGGTGGCAGCAGCAAGGGTAGAATAATCTGGACCATCAAGCAAGACTGCTGGAGGATCGGCAGTAGCTGGGGCTACGGTGGTGTCTGCGACATTAGCGACTGTGTCCAAAGTGTAACATTCATCAAAAACGCTAATATCGCCAACATCGTCAAAATCGTTAAACGCGCCTAGGGCGTCTAAGGCGCCAACAGGAAAAGAGGCAGGCGCAGTAGGGGAGGTGGGGTTATTGCCGACAGCAGGGAGAGCTCTTAAAGCAACTACAGTAGCCTCCAGTAGCTCCAGGTGAACGCTCTCCTTGGTCAGCTCATTTAGCTCACGTAGTATCTCCTCGACTTTCTTCTTCACTCTCAGCTGTGCGAGTTTTATCTGCGAAAGAGGCGCTCCGGGTCCTAGGTTATCCATTGGCAAATGAGAATACAAGAAGCGAAATAGGGAGAAGGCGTGGTGTGATGGGAGCAATAAAAAGAGAGTAAGTAAACAAAAAATAGAAGGGTTTTTACTATAGCCTGGTATAAAGCGTTAGGGTATAAAAAATTTAGAAGGAAAAATGGAGTTGGAGACGAGAGAGAAAGTCAGACTTGCCAATAATGAGCCAAAGAAGGGTGGAAAGGTGGGCTCTACTTATACTTTTGCGAGTACTTTGGGAAGAAAAATTTGACCACGACCTCCCCACACTTTCGGGTCTGGAAACGCCACTGCAGATCCGCTCACATTGTTCCATTCAGTCAGCCTTAGCTTACATGTTCCCAAAGAAGATACAAATGACGAGAGATCAGGACACAAACAATTGGCAATACATGCAGCAACGGCCAAGTCAGCCCACTGGTGTAGCTGAAGGGTGAGGGTAGCGAGTGGTTAATGGAGCAAAGTAGTAGGAATATTTTTAACGTATAAAAAGTGAGAGCAAATATAGCTATATCCAACCTATGGCGGGGTACTATTTATACAGCCTTTTGACGGCTTCCTTCCAGAGCCGTGCATAGGAAGCACAAACTAGGCGCAGCATTGCTGTGTCGCGCGAGTGGACAAAGCAGCCAATGTCTAGGATCCCCTATCCCTTTTAATGTAATCTCTTAATAACAATCCATGCAAGCGAGTGTGAACGCAAAATATAACTTGCTCCCTTTCCTGCTCTCATTTTCTTATTATTTTTTGCATTCTTGTTTATTTCTATATTTTCACCATGACTGGTCAGCCCCTGTTTCTTACCCTGCCTATGCTGGTGGTAGAGAAGATCATTAAATATCTTGAAGGGCATCCTCGAGGCTCATTTGACGAGGATATCGATTATCAAAACGAGATGAAAAGGTCCTCTATCCGCTACTGTCAATTGGCGAGACCTGGTACGAGGCGGTGCTTGTATCTATTTGCAACAGCTGCAAGATCGTCTTCGACGACGCGCATGGTGTTTTCAAAATATACTTTCCCGCGTGGCCTGATGGCTTTTCATATCCAGGGTTCCGCAACTACAATCTGGTCAAACGAGTTGTCATGGTGGCTCCTAGCTGGGAGGACGTGTGTGACAAGGACTCTAGCGAGACAATCGCGTGGTCACGGTACAATGGTGCGATATTCCCGTCGGCGACTACTTTGGTGGTAAAGCTGATCAAGTCCAGTAGCTTATCGCGTCATACTACTGCAAAGCTGGACCCGAAAGCCAGCCACAACGAGATTGTCAGCCTAGCCCGCTCAATTCGACGACTAACTCCAGCTGTAACGAGATTATCTGTGGTTGCCATCTCAGCCGACACAAGAGGCAAACCCTGCAGAGCACTGTGTGTAATGCTTGTTTCGGCGCTATGTCGAGAGAGTGTTACCCGCCTGGATGTCAGTTGCCAAGTAGACAGCCCTATACTATCGCTTAGATTATATGACGTATCCGGACTGACGACTATTACACATGGAGCCCATATACCTTGCTCTCCGATTGCCCGGCTTGCCTATCTCAACGCGAGCACATTGAGGGAGCTCCATATTGTACCTACTGTGCGGGATGATTGGGACTCGTTGATCTGCTACGGCAATAAGACTCATGCGTCGTACACGAGCTTGGTATCACTATCCATGGATATCACGGAAACATTTAACGCCCAGAGCTGGACTACCGTTGAAGGCTCGATACTATTTCCCTCTTTAGCCAAGCTTGCCGTTTTTGGCGTATATCCGATCGATGACGACACGCTCTTTAGAGGCAATCATGGGACACTACGGAACTTGAGCCTCCCGGTTGATGCGATTGCCAAAAATGCATTGGGTGGATTCGACGTACTAAACTACAGCGTAACGCCGATGAACTCCATCCACATCACTCCAACAACTAGTGGATATAGGCCTATGACATCAGATAGTTTGGTGCAAGAGCAAGTGCATCGCATATTGAGGTCATCGATGACACTACAGCTTTACTGCGGCATTCCTACGTGTGACATGTCCAAAGCTCTATGTACTGCGCCGAGGACAGCGATTATTCAGCACTTGACCCTTTTTAACCAGAGCTGCGCTATAAACGACATAATTACCGTTGTATCTGCGCTCCCAAGTTTGGTTAGTCTTACTACCGAGATACATGGGTCAGCGACACGTATTGGATTGATTCCGGAGAACGAGCATCCAAGTGTGCTTCACGATAAGCAATACCCTCTGAGCATCAACTTTCGGGTGTTGCGTATACTCGGGGCGGAATACACTAATATTGGCAAGGTATCAATACTTGCTATGCAGGTAGCCGTCATATGCCCAAGCTTTGCACATGTGGATATTCCCCCTGAGGAATGAAGCGAGTTCAGAGGTAAGGTCGCCTGGTCGTCGAAGAATGGCCCGTTTAAGTCCTATGGTGCTGCTCTCCGTCGTCTTATTTAAATAAATTCAGATGAACATTCGATACATGCTTGAGGATATAGCTTATGCATGTGGATGAAGAGCAATGTCGGCAATGCAGTGTTTAGAATTGTTGAAAAGGTCGAATAAATAAGAATCTGATTACATCCCTAAGCAAGGCGCTATCTAGTTGGCACTCCGGTGCAAACAGTATATTTTCTTTTGTTCCACAAACTCCGAAAGACCAATCCTCTAATGATAGACAATAGGAAGCTGACAAAACAAGACTTCCTTTTTATTCTTTGTACAAAGGATAAAAAGGAAGATGATGTAGTGCAATACGATATCATGATGTATTCTTAGTGGTGCTTTGAGAATCTTTTCAGAAAGCCTCACACAAAGGATAGCTAGGGAATGAGAGAGTGCCCGGGTACCCAGTCTCCACTCTCTTTTGGTGTCGCACTGTCCTATTTAACGGCTGCACTTTGCTCGCCTGAAAAAGCTGCCCTCTCCCTCTCCCACTTTTCAACACTCCCTCCACTTTTTATTATTTTATTTTTTTTGCTCATATAGTTGTCTTTCTTCACACTTAAGAGAAGCCATGAAATACCCAGAAACAGTTGAAATCTTAGTGTATACTTACAACTTTGAAGTAAAAAAGTTCGAGTATAAGGATATACGTTCTGTGAATGTTAGTGAAGCTACTAATAGCTACGAACATGCACTGAACGAGATTAGCGAGCCTCTGGGGTTAAAGGGTAAATGTTTGCATGTGATTGCGCAAGGCAGATATATAAATTGGATGGATGGTACTGAATTGGATAAACCCATTGAAGGAAATTTTGTCATGATTTATATGGAAACTCGCCAAATTATGCAAGTCTATAAGCATGCAGAGAAGGCGGGTGTTGAGATAGGATTGGATCGGTACTGGTGTGCCAGATACATGCTACAGTCGACTGATAATATCACTCCCGCTGGCTGTCTACTATCAGAATTTATCAACATGCCTCAAGGTTCCTAACCATAGACGTTTGGTAAAATCCAGCTTGGACTGGCTCCCACTCTATTATGCTTCAACGAGTAGTAGTACTTCCTAATACCTCGACTTTCAGGGCGTAGTATTTATAGAGAGGAATAACATGCTTGCTCTAGCTTTCAGTCATTACTGTAGTTTGTTTTACTTTGTAACTTTGACTCAATATAGCCATCAGCAGGTGCTTTAGAACTATATACTTCAAAAGCTGGTGGCAATCCCAGCCACACAAATTGCCTGACTGGTGTGACTGATGACGACAGACGGACCGTGAGCCGCGAGCCGCATTAAACCAACACGTGCATGGATGGTTCGCTTTTTCTTTTTTTTATCAACAAAAAAACGGAACAACAAACCTTTTTCTCACAGTTGCTATCAAACAAACAATGGATCTGCACTTTTCTTTCTTTTTTCTGTTATCACTTTTAACACTTTTCTATTCAAATTTACAATCTCGAACTAATCCTGGTCAATCTTTTACCATGTCTACTTCACGCCAAGAGTTTATTGACTTTTTCCCTCAACTAACTGATGTCATCTTATCCGAGCTACCCACTTTCGGTGCGACGCCCGAGATGACCTCACGTATCAAGGAGATGATCGAGTACAACGTGATGGGAGGCAAGATGAACCGAGGACTGTCTGTTGTCGATACGGTGAAGATTATGCGTGGTGAGAGTACTCTTCCAGCTGACGTTAACGAAAAGGCCATGGTTTTAGGGTGGTCGGTAGAATGGCTTCAGGCGTTTTTCCTAGTAGCTGACGATATTATGGATGAGTCGCCTACTCGTCGTGGACAACCTGCTTGGTATCGTCGTAAGGATGTGGGGATTCTGGCAATCAACGATTCTTTTATCTTGGAGGCGTGTATTTTCCGTCTTTTGAAAAAGTACTTCCGTACTGAGCCCTACTACATTGATCTAGTCGAGCTACTGCACGAGACCTCGTATCAGACGGAGTTGGGTCAGATGGTTGATCTTCTGACGGCGCCCGAGAACGATATTAACCTGGACAGGTTTTCTATCCAGAAACACGGGTACATTGTCGAGTACAAGACCGCGTACTACTCTTTCTACTTGCCTGTGGCACTCGCCCTACTTATGACTGGTAAACCTGCTGAGGCTCCTGTGTTCCAGGTTGCCAAAGATATTCTCATTCCTCTCGGTGTCTATTTCCAGGTGCAGGACGATTACTTGGATTGCTATGGTAACCCGGAGTTTATTGGAAAGATCGGTACTGATATCGAGGATAACAAGTGCTCGTGGTTGGTCGTTCAGGCTCTGGATCGCGTTACGCCCGAGCAGCGCCAGATCCTAAACGATAACTATGGCCGCAAGTCGCCCGCCGTCCACGCTCAGCGCGTCAAGGACCTGTATGTCGAACTTGATATCGAGAACGTGTACAAGGCTTACGAGGATAAGGCTATTGCAGAGATCCAGGATAAGATTAGCAAGGTTGACGAGTCGGTCGTCCCCAGACAGGTGTTTACCGAGTTCCTTAACAAGGTCGCCAAGCGCACTAAGTAATAGAGTATTTTTATACATTTGGATCAACTATTTTTTATAGTCTATTATTAATAATAATAAAAGTGTTTTTATTTTCTAGGCTAGATATACGGGTATTCCATAGACAACAGGTGCAGCGCCAGTCAAAAACGACATTCGACAGGCTTTACGCGCCTCACACACTGCCTCCGCCAACGACACAGGTCGACATAACGGCAAAACAACCTCAGACTTGACGGCTATCTCCGCCGCCGACACTCGGTCAAGGCCCCAGGCAGCAAGTAAGCGTGCAGCGAATCTATCAATATCCTTATCGCCGACATCCCACAGATTTCCCACGAGTGCCGGACATCCAGCAATAAGGTAATCAACAGCAGTCCCCATGGCATCATACTCTCCCTGGTGTTTAAGCTGGCCACTACTACAGCCAAACAACAAAGCTACGGCACATCGAGAGAGTCCTCGGATCTGCGTCCTTGATATATAGTTTTCAGCACCGCCATGCCCAAAATACATGAATATATCAGACGCCAGTCCCCGCTCACACTCATGTGGCGTGGGTCGCCGACCTATAACTCCGTGCCAGCCCTGTTGCCCAGAGTTTTTCAGATACTCTTCGAAATTCGCTTGCGTTCGGTGCAAATCACCCTCAGGGTTGAGCACGTAGAAGACGCGGGTTCCGTCCGCCATAGCACCGCTCGGGGGCTCCACTGTCTTGCTAGCTGGGATATCGTCGAATAGTGGCTGAATAGTGGGCGCTAGCTTTCGTGTAGGTTGAGTGCGCTTGCTAGTTCTCCCACCCGCAGCTCTAGGCAAGACCAAAGGAGAGCCAGCGAGCATTGGCTCAGCGCTACCGCCCAACAGGTCCATTAAGCCACCACGAGTCGGCATAGGGTGCGCGAGATCCGAACGCTTTTTGGTACTTGCAGCGATGCTGTTCTGAAGAAAGGCCACCGATGGCACACGCGAAATAGGATAGTCGCGCAAACAAGGCAGGCATTCCCAAGGCACCTGCTGAGCATGTTTGTCCAAGATCAGAATAAGCTGCTTCCTACCCGCCTTCCCCCGACCAGACACGTATCCAGCAACAGCCAGGCGCAGATTCTCCGCCATCCCGTTCAGCATATCCTCTTCGGGATTAGCCGGTGCCGCACCCTGGTAGCAATAAACATCCCAGATCATAGAACACACGTCGAGCCATTCGCCGTCATCCCCACTAGCCCTTGTAGCAGCACTCAACACGAGCAAGCACAGCTGATCCGACAGTTCCATAGACTTGGCCTTGGCCGCAAAGGATTTAGACAAACAACCCACGACACACGTCTGTATATCCCTACGCAGCGACTCCACATCGACCAGACCCTCGCCCGCAGCCAGCAGCGGTACATCTGGGCGCAGCACGTCCTTGAATCCGCCGAGCCACTCAGTCTCCACGCACGCCAGCAACTTTCCAAGCCGACGGTCAAGCTCAGAGCGGATCTCCCACCACCCGCGTTTCTCGTCCTCCGTAGTGCACAAGCCACCCGTCTTCATAGACTGATCAGATTCAAAAACGATAGCAGCCAATTTACTCTGCAAGTCCCCAAACACATTCGCACCGGCACAACTATCAGAGTCCAATTCGATCTCGCGCATCGGCAGACAAATAACAAGCGGCTCGCAGTTTTGCTCATACCGAGTCACAAACATAATGTTGCGCAAGGCGTCGATAGAGATACTACAGGCAACCCACGAAGCCGGTAGACAGTCGCGAAGCAACGGGCGGGCGTCAGCGGCAACCGATGTCCATCCAGCAACGACTTTGGTGCCATCCGCAGCATGTCCAAAAAAGTCAACAGACGGCGTAGTAGCTTCCTCGTCCGAGTCACCGATATCCAAAGAACCAAACAACAAAGGTTTCTGCCGCCGCATACTAGGCGAAGATAGAAAATCGTTGGACTGACGCAAGCCTCGACGAGGCCCCAGCGACGGCGACGAAGACGGAGAATATCCATCACGCCTTTCGCCACTAGACTCTAGGGCGTCAGCCGGCCACTGTGTCAGAGAAGCAGGAAGCGAGTGCTTTTTACGTCTGATAGCGTCCACAGCCTCGCGCACAGCCGTGATATTCCTAGCATCATCGACGATCCTAGCCAGCACGCCGTGCTCATCGACAGACAGACCAAACACCGAGGACATCGCCCGTGTGAGCGCAAGCAAATGACACGACTCGTGGACACAATGCGCGGAACCAACAGTGATAGCCGATTCCGCCGCAGCCACCAGCAAGGCATCCAGCTCAGCAAGACAGTCTCTGACCAATGCCTTGGTCGAGCCCTTTCGCGGCTGCTGCTGCTGCCTTTGTGAATGGCGCAGGGCAGGGAACACTAGGGCAGATTGCAGCACCGAGGTCCAAGCAGGCTCCGCAGCCAACAAACGCTGCAGTTCGGCGAATGCGACATTGGCTCTCATCAATAGATGCTCGGGCCGCTGGTCGATACAACGGCGGACCACTCCCTCAATCGGTTCACTACCAGTGCTTGCATCCAGCAAGCGTCTGCGGACCGCCAGATCCTCTGCCAAAACCAGGGGCATGCCATCCACAACAATACGACTCAGCAGCTCCTGAGCCCTCTTATAGGCATCATCAGCCTCCATAAACTTATTACTGCGTCGCCAGGCGTCACCCTCGATAACCAAGGCATGGACATCCTCCAGCTCACCGCGATCCACCGGGCCTCGGGCTTTGGCCAAGGACAGAGTGCACTCATCCCACATATTCCTGCGCGACAGAATATCAGCCTCCCTTAGTCTCAGAAACCCCTCCTGCCGCGGCGCACAAAGTTGAGCCGAAATAGCCAACGCCTTTTGCAAAAAGTACTCGGCCTCCTTGACGCTTCCACGAAGCGAGTATATCTCAGACAGGTGCGCCAAGTTGTCGATCAGCAAGCGCTGCAGCTCCCAGTTCCCACTGAACGCGATATACTGCCAGTACTCCTCATCGTCATCGGCAACGTCGGGCTTGGTCTCTTCCTTGGCAAACGGATCGTCGATTTCCTCAGCCATCAGCCTATCCGCCTCTTCCTGCTTGGCTCGCGCATGGGCAGCACCAAGCGACCTAAGCAGCGAGTGCAAAATCCGGTATGAATGCAAGCCAAAGTCAACGGCATCAGCAAGCAAGCCCTGCTTCAACGACAGCACCGAGTAGGCCTGCGAGGCCTTCGAGAACAACACCATAGTCTCCGGGCTAACCACAGGGCGCTTCGACCTAGCAGACCGCTGAACCGAGCCAAGCACATTGCGAGCAAGAATAGCCGCCGCACACATAGCCCGTGCGCCTTCCTCTTCGTCGGCACAAACGAGGCAGAACTCAGCATAGGCAATTTTAGATGCAATCTCAACATGCACCGGCAAGACGCCATCCTCGTAGCGCTCGGAGCATTGGCGGAAATGCTCGGCAGCAGCAGCAGTCCGGCCCAAAAGCAGGGAGGCGGTGCCAAGATCCACAAGCGTCTGCATGACGAGCGGAGCGCACGATCGGTCGTGGGGCTCACACAGGCTGACAAGGTCCAGTCTGGGCTGCAGGACATCCAAGGTGGCAGAGTACATGCGGCGAGACATCAGCAAGTCGGCGACATGGCCCATGGTGCCCACTACCACGCCCAGCAGGTGGCCAGTATCAAGCGGACTACTGGCTTCAGCCACTTGGCAGACACGCGTCCACAGGCGCGAGCACTGCGAGAGATGCTCAGCATACTCGGCGCAGCCATCGCGCTCAACAGCCACAACACCCAGCCAGGCGTGGCGCTCCGCCGCAACACTAAGGCCATAGACGCATTCCAGATGCTCAGGCACGGCTCCTTGCAAGCGGCGCACACACTGGTCGACATTGCCTCGGTCACGGTCGATCTTGGCCAGCTCCACCAGGCATCGCACATGTCCCAAGGAACACTGCACCCGAGAATACATATCCACAGCACTCTGCAAGCGAGCAGCACGCACATCCAGCGCATAGGCGGCGGATGGGGCGACGAACGGGCGCCAGAAAAAGGCCTCTGCCTCACACACCCAGGCACGCAGCGTATCAGTTATCGTCGGCTCAGCGGCAAAGTCCAGCAGCGACTTGCGAGCCTGCGGTTCGCTTGAGTCGCGGGCCAAGCGAGCGGCACACATGCGCACATACCGGTCAACAAACATCAGCAGCCGCTCAACCTCTCCCGCTGCCAGCGAGCTGCCCACAGGCAACACAGTCGCACCGCTTTTAATAGCGTCCAGCACAGAAGTATGACCAGAAATCCACGCGACAGCTCGGCCAAAGACTTGCGACGCACGGAGGAATGCGCTGTCAGCCTGGAATGCCAGGGCAGAAATCTCGTAGCGCTTACACAGCTGCGCAACCACATCGCCGCCAAAAGTCTTTGTCAGCGTCATCCACAATGCCAGGCTATCGATAGCGCGCTCCATAGCCAGCGCAGCCGGGCCGTAGCTCTTGAGCTGATACAGGCTTGCGCCGCGATTAAAGAACACCGTCGAGTGGCTGCGCAGAAAGTCCGGGCTACATCCAGGCTCTCCACATAGCTGCAGCAGCCTGTCGCTATGCCTCGCCGCTGCCGCAGAGTCGTGCTCCCGGTACTGCGCTATCAACTGCACTGCCAACAAACACACCTCGGCGCTGCAGCTACGCAAGGCCTCGACGCTGCTGCCGCCAGCCTCCTGAGCCCTCAAAGCAGCTCCGCGCGAAATATAGGCCTCGTAGATACGGTCCGATGCATCCAACATTTGCACCACCGCGCCACTCACGCAGTCCTGCCCAGCTCCAAGGTCCCGGAGCTCGGCTACAGCGCGCTTGGCGGTCTTGCGCGAGATGTCGGCGCACATTGCCAGAGCGTTCCAGCCAGACAGCGTGTGGCGCGCACTGCGCCCAAGCGCGTGCTCGGCCAGCTCGGCCATGCGCTCAGCAGCTGGCAACGCATCGCTTTCGACCTGGCCACAGGCCAGCATATGCTGCACAAGACAATTGCAAGCCAGCGCACACGCCACAAGCTCTGCATGGGTGTCTCCGCTTCGCAGTGCCACTTGGCTGCACACCGACAAGGCGCCAGGCAGATCGTCTGCACTCCGGCAGGCCAACGCCCAGCGATAGTAGAAGTCGGCCATTTCCGGCGACACACCACCGCTGCTCAGCAATGGCCGGGCCTGCTCAGCCACAGCAGAATAGTAAGCGCCAATTGCCGCATGAGACGCAGGGTCCTTGGCCAGGGACTCGGCGCGAGCACTGGCCCTCACTGCGTATTTCAGCAGCTCACGCACGTCACAGGCCTTTGTGCTCGCGTACGCCGCCAGCCCCAGTGCCCGGATATCCAGCGACTGCCGCCCGTCATTGGCGCCAAGCGCGTAGTAAGCGCGAAAACACACGCCCAGGAACGGCTCAGCCGTCGCGCTGTCGACATCGCGCAGGCGCAAGCACCACTCCAGCGCGCTGTGTGCACGCACGCTCAGCCGCGGCATAAGCTCCAAGGTCTGCGGGGCAGTGGGCACCTGCGACAAAACGCGCAGCACGTTGCAGAGCAGCGTCACTACGAGAATGTTGAACGACGCGTCGCCCCTGTTGTACGACATTGAGAAGTGCGCCATGGAGATATCGTCCAGCCCCGCTGAATCACGAACTAGACTCAGTCGCCGCATCCCAGTCGATATCCGCTCAGTATCTGCCGCTTGCTTCTTAGTGTTCTTCACCAGTTTTGCCGCAGGATTTCGAACCACTCGCCCTCCCGTCGGCAGTGCTGCCGCAGTCTTTGTGCTGCTCGCTACCACTGTATGAGTCTCTGCGTGCTCCAACAAACACCGTCGTAGGAACCCCAGGCAGTCCCATGCTCGCAGGCCCAGATGGGCATTGGCGCACGCTGTGTTAAAGTTCGACATGGTTTTCTCTAGCGCCAGCACAGAGAACCCGGCTGCGCTTCTATTACGGTGGAGGAACTTGAACGCGGATACCACCACACGTAGCATTCGCTCAACGCCCTCCAATATCGACGAATTCTCTACCGCCTTTCTGATCTCACTGACTCGTTTGGAAAACAGTTGGTTGCATTGGTTCACTATAGCCAGTGCGAATTCAACGTCACACCGGATGGTCTTTGTCGATGCAGAAACTGTCAGTCGCTTCACGGCGCTTTGTTCGACGGCTTCTGTGCAGTTGTCGAAACTTTGGAACCCCTCTAGTGGAGTGTCCGACATAAGAAATTAAAGAAAAAGTATATTAACAGTGCGCGAAAAAGGAAAATAAAAAAAACAGTGAGAGAAAAGAAGTGTTTCTATTTTGTTTTCGATAATTCTCGATCCATTTCCTAATCCGCAGCTCTAAATCTCACGCCCTTTAATCAACGCCTTGAGCGTTCGCGTACTGGTGACGTTGATCTCTCCCTGCTACGATGCCGGTCTCTGCTGTGACGCCGCTCTCTGCTGTGGCCTCTGTCTCTATCTCTGCGTTCTCTGCTGTGCCGACGCTCCCTACTGTACCGACGGTCTCTGTCTCTGCGGTCTCTATCGCCAAAGTCTCTCCTTTCAGTAGTCGGCTCAGCAACAGTGGCAGCAGGAGCAAGCGTATCCCATCGACTCTTCTTTCCGCTCCTCGTCCTTCTATCTCTAGGCTCCTCGCGTACTCGCTCATCAGCAGTCCTAATCCTATCCCTTATCTTCCCTTGTTCTACCCGTTGCTTCTCAATCTCCTCTACTTTCCCGCGAATAAGCGACTCTGGCACACCACCAAGTCCCTTTTGCGCCTCCAGCAATAATGTCCAAAGACTCTGCATAAACTCAACAGTCTTGGCTTCCAAGAATCCGGTCAAATTCACTTGCATAGCTTTGCCATCCGGCGTATTAGACTCTTGGAGCATGTTGACAACGTACTCAAACAATACCTCGTCTTCGATACCAAGTAGTTCGTTGATTTTACGAGATATCCATGGCTTGATAACTTCCATATTGACTTTGGACATATCCACGCGCTTTTTGAGTACACTGCTGAACGATGTTTGTGATATGAGTTTTTGTGTCGCATCGCCGAACCGCTGGTCCTGAGCAAGGTTCGTTCCTCTGAAGAATGCCCCAGACATATCGTGTATAAAATAAATAAATAAGAAAGAGTTGTTTGAGATAAATATTATTTATTTATTTTTCTTCAAAAATTTATTGATTTACAATTAATATTCCCCATCACAGACACTAATTATTGGATCAAAGTGTCAATAGATTTCCGCAGCCATCGTTTCTCACCCAGCAAGCTTTATTTGCTGGGAGCTTCTTAAATCTTGCATCTACTTATTGTACTTTAGCAGTTATTTTTAACAGTTTCCATTTTTCTCTCCTGAATTTGAATTACCATTTATCATTAAAGCATACCTAGTCGGTATGACATGGAAATGAGCTCTTATGATGCCATGCACAGGTTGGAGGCCAAACGTATAGTCGAAGAGCGACTCGTAGTCGAGGACAAAGTACGTTACATGGCGTACTCTCTGGACGTGCGGGCAAAGAAAGCTAACTGCTTTGCTGCATACAAGGTGGCCGAAATCTTGGAAGGCCAGCTGTCAGCCCCCGAACCGGACACGAGTGTGTCTTCCCTTGTCCATCTCCTGGGACAGGTAAGTATCGATGACGACTTTTACGGCCTAGTGATGCGCTTTAAAGAGTGGATTACTAAACCCAGTGCGCCATTGTCTGAGGACCAGATCTGCTCCCAGTTTCGCGACTTTGTGTTGTATGTGATGTCAATTTTAAAGGAGCTGCGATCGGAATGGTTCGACAATTCCCAGTGCCGGCTGCTGATGCCATATAGCGGGTCTGGCGGATTTAGGCCCAAGGACTCGGCCGCCAGGTATGAGCTGAATCAGGCGCTTTTGTTGCGACCATGGGGCATCGAAATAGGCAATGGCGTTGACGACCCCCTATACACTGATATGCTCGCAATAGTCCAGATAATGTCTGCCGATACCCAGAGCTCCAGTGATTCGGATGGTAACAATGAGGAATCCTATAGCCCTCTCAAGACGGCGCAGATGAGGTTGGTACAGAGCAACCCATGTCTCTACGAGAATCAACACAACCGCATGTTTACCTGGGGGCTAACAGTGTGCGAGTCTTTGGTGCGGATCTACCACTTTGGACCAGACTGTATTCTATCATCAGAGGACATGGATATGACAACAGCGGTGGGCCGTTACAGGTTTATTGACTGGCTGGCTGCGCTGAGCTTGGGTGACGAGGATAGGCGTGGGTTTATGCCGTCTTTGACGTTTGTTGGCGAGCCAAGCCCCGGCTATTGGGTTCTGCGCACTCCGAAACTCGACGACAATGGCGATGAAACTGGCGAGGATGCGGTGTTTTACTCGCGTCAACCGAGCGTGAGAGCGTTCGGGAACTTTGGCTGCCATACGCGTGGCTTTCCAGTATCGGCCAGTCTGGAGACTGTTGACACGCCTGATTTGTTTGTCAAGGTTGGCTGGTCGAAGCCCATCGAGAGAGTGGCTGGGAGCACTGATACGCCACAAAATCCTGAGTTGGAGTATTTGAAGCGCATCAAGAAGGAGTATGAAAAGTCAGGTGATGCAAGCATTCATGTTCCTTTGCTGGTGGCTGGCGGAGTTATGACTACCAGGGCCAATGGAGCGCCGGTTCAAATGACCACAGACCCTATCTACGGACCAAAGATAATAGAGCGGCTTGGGGCTATCGATGACGAAGCACAGGCAGCCGCTGGCGGAAGCAAGCCGCCTCAATAAGTGGCCAAGTTACCTAAGGGCAGAGTCTTCTAGTGCAATTTTGTTGTCCGTGTTAAGTTTATTCAAATGTTTCTATGTGTGGATAACATTTTTTGGTAAATAACTTAAAAGGTACTCATTAGCCACAGGACGTAAACAATTCATCCTGTTCTCACATCGCCAAGTTGAGAGACAAAGCGGCGTATAGCACTACACCGCTATTTTCAAAATGAGGCGGAGCTGTTTACAGATGCTTAGGACAAAATACCTCAGACCACGCAAACGATAATGCAAATATTGGTTACTATTTGCTAGACGGTACTATTCAAAGCATTTTGTTCTCCGTGGGATATGCGCTCATCTACTGGTGCGGCGATAAAATAGTTGCCTCAGGTCGTCTTCACTAAAGCATCCAAACCAGTCTCTTTGCTTCTACTCTTTATCCTCTAATAGCCAGCGTCGCTTTAGTTTCCTGGCAATGTGGAAATCGGTTCCTGTGCTTTTGACACTTCTCCAAGCACTAGCCGTGCTGGGTAAGCGAGTAGTAGTCAATTGGGATGTCGGGTACGTAGATATTGACCGCGATGGATACGGGCCACGGCGTGCGATTGGCGTTAATGGTGTGCTGCCGATTCCACCAGTCCGGGTGACAGTCGGCGACACTCTGGCTCTTACAGTGCACAATTCGCTCAACTTGACTACGTCGATTCATGCGCACGGCCTCTTCCAGAAGGGCACTAACTATATGGATGGAGCTGCTTCGATCACGCAATGTGGTATTCCGCCTGGCTCACAGTTTACTTACGAGTACGTAGTTCAGCAAGCAGGTACTTTTTGGCTCCACGCCCACGACCACCACCAGAATGTGGACGGTCTGCGCACACCACTTGTGGTTTACGATCGAGGCTCACCGCCAGTCAAATACGATGAGGATATTCTGCTCTCGTTCGAAGACTGGTACACGGAGACGTTTACGGAGCGTCTAAGAATCACCCTAGATCCCAGCCTGCCCTTTCCGCCTCCTCATAGGACTGGATTCGGACTTATCAACGGTGTCAATGGGAATCTCACTAAGCCGATTCATTTTCAGCCCGGTCATACGTATCGCTTGCGCTTGATTAATATGTCGTCAACGAGGTGGTTCCAATTTAGCCTCCCGGGACACGCCATGCGCGTGGTTGAGATTGACGGCATGTACACGGAGCCACTGGGCGTGGATGGCGTGGATATTGCACCTGCACAGCGCTACTCGGTATTGGTCACGGCGCACTCGACCAACTCTTTTAATTATCACTTTAACACCACAATGTACGCCAGCTTTATTCCCGTGGAGCCTGGCCTATCTCCGCGCATATTCATCGGCGATATTATCTACCAGCAAGGCGCACCGTTTGTCCAAGCCGGTTCTTACGACGACTCGTTTAGATGGGCTAAGGACATTGATCTTCACGCGCTGGACCAAGAGCCTGCATTGCCAGTCGACCGATCGTTGGAGCTAGTTATTGGCAGAAGTTTATACTCGACTGGCCAGAATCTCGACCACTTCAACAACATTACATACGCGCCACCTATTACTCCAGCGCTGTACACCACTCTTGGTATGGGCAATATGGCCATGGACGAGCGAGTGTATGGCCCGCAAGCGCATGCAATTGTGCTCAAGCACAACGAGGTCATTGAGCTGGTTATTCATAATTCAGAAGACGTACCACATCCATTACACTTGCACGGGCACGCGTTCCAGATTACCGAGTATGGACCTACTAAACAATTTCTTCCCAGCAACGCAACCGCATTCCCCGTAGTCAAGAACAACGGCGTACCGGCCAAGCGAGACACTGTACTTATTGTACCCGCTCAGTATGTTAAATTGAGGTTTAGGGCCGATAATCCAGGCGTGTGGATGTTCCACTGCCATATGGACATACACTTTGCTATGGGCCTGGCTCTAACGTTTATTGAGGCGCCCGAGGTACTACAGAAGACTCAGAAGGTCCCATTGGAGATGCTCGAGCTGTGTGCCAAGCA
>JANBQS010000302.1:0-21782 GCA_027577415.1 Coemansia sp. RSA 922
GGGAAGGGTACGGCACCAGGAAATACCGGCTGCCTTGACAAATCCCTATCCCGCGTTGTTCGAAACCTTAGAGTGTGCAAGTCGGGGTACTGTACATAGCTACCGTCGGCGTTTTGAATGAGACCTGTGATGTCATCGCCCTCCAGCAAGTTAAGGTCCAGGTGTTGCAAAGTCAGCGCGTTGTGCCGTACGAGCTGCACCATCGACTCAATACTGCCTCCTTCGCGGTTATCATTTACCAGGCGACGAATCGCACTCAAAGACGTATCCATGCGTATCGGCCTACTAGGGAAGCGAAGCTCAATATCAGGTATAGACTGACAGATCTGCGCGACAAGAGTGTCAAATTGCTGACTCGGGAGATGTGTTCTGACGGCAGTGTCGCTCGTTGACCCTATGTAAACCTTTTGAAGCATAGGCGCTATCTGTTTGATATGACGAACGAATGCGCGGATATGTGCCTCGGCATCTGACGAAATAATGATATCTTCTGCGGAATGATCTGATCCGCGCGAAAGGTCGAGCTTCAAATCCAGTGAACGAGCCTTTGGAGACGTAAAGTCGACGTAAGGCTCGCGCAACAACGCCTCAAGTGCGAGTCCGTTGTAGATATAATATTCGCTCAATTTAAGCCTCAGCTTTTTTGTGTGTAGGTTCATGAGAAACTCACTATGGATGAGAAAATACCACCGCTCAGATTTCATCTTCCAGACGTTGGCAGATAAGTTATCAAAAGCCAACGTACATGTCCAACAGCAGTAGGGGATAACAACGGCGCGAAAGCGATGACAAACACTCAATAGTGGCAGAAGTAGTTTTGTGTGTCCTTTGGAGCTTCTGGTGACGCCGTCAAACAGTAGACGGCTACTGCCTACGACATGACCAACAATAGACTCGATGATATGAATCGGGAGTATCTGGAGAGGCGAAACACAATACATTTTGAGAGCTGGAAGTAAGTAAAGAGTGAAGTATTTATTAGTCGGTTACTCAACAAATAAAAATCCAACAAACGTCGCGCAAACAAGCTAAATACTTTTGTATATGAGAGTCTAGTTATGGACGTTGAGCGCCAAATTCTCGCAATACGCCAGATTGAATCAAATCATGAAAGTGTATTACGCAACTGACAATATACTAAACTCAACATGTCAATATCATGAAAACTGCTGACACTTGCAAGACTCGAAATGTTTGTTTTGATTTTCCCTTATCTTGTACCATTTGTTTGTTGTAAAAGACATGTCTAATTTCTGATTGACTTGTCTGTACTCAAGTAAACAACTATTCAAACTTGGAGCAATCCCCTACACTAGAGTGTAGAAATTTTGGCGCAATGTGCGATGAATATGATATCGGTGAGATGGCTGCTAAGGCGCTTGCAGGCAATATCATGGGGTGGAGTAGCGCTACTGTGCAAGAGTCATCTGGCAGAAATACTGGTCCTGAGGCTGGCGATATTGTGGACAATAAACCACTTGCCGATGTACCTACCATGTTATCAGATCCAAGTAGCATGTCAGGAGAAAGCACGAGTGATGGTGATAGCGTGTCAGGAGAAAGCACAGACGATTCTGATAGTACCTCTGAAGAAATGGCGGATGACACTGACAGTTCCTCGGTGGCCAACCCAACAGTGGCAGTTGCTGACACCACTCTGGAATCTACACAAGTGGTGCTACCAACGGATCTAAGTCGTCGTAGCGTCATCCGCGATGGGCTCTTGCGTCAGGGCTTCTCTGAACCTGGTATTTCTGCTTACTTTTCCGAGTTTAGGGAAAGCACCAACCGCAACCACGACACTATGTGGGGATACTGGGTATATTGGTGTGTAGCTAGAGGTATGGATCCCCGCATAACAGCTGATGTGGACTTAAACACCTCTATGTCGGGAATTAAATGGTCAGAGGCGAGGAAGAAGCAGTCCAAATACCAGATCAAGTTGGTCTGGTCGATTGTCGAAGGACATCTGCCACCAAGAAAAGGCGGTCGTAGGTAAAAAAAAAAAAAGGCAGGCGTTACGGATAGTCTCTCCCGTATGGCGAATATATTCGTCTAATCTATCGGAAACACAGTTCAGTCGATAACGAACCAATGAGTTTAATAAAGTTTTGTAAACACAGTAAATAATATTGCGTACGTTCTGGCATCAACGACATGTTGACAATTCATTTATATTATCAGCTAGTATACTTGTTGAGCAATAGAGTATGTGTCGCCTAGTGCGCCAAAACAAATATACTGGCAATGAATGCCTAAGGGGTCATCAAGTCATTGAGAGCAAATAAACTACTGCTCGGGCATCTATGGCATCAAGGGCATGCCAGTAGATGGGCGGCCAAACCAAAAGCGTGTGGGCTCCATGGCAGCAGCGTTGATGGCCCTGAACATAGTGTGCATCACCCTCAGCATCATCCTCATGGCGTTCTGGGGCACGGGGGCCAGCTGGATGCCGTACTGGCAGCTCTCAGGCGCAAGCGGAGCTGCAGAGGCTCCAGCAGCGGTAATCGAGTCAACGGTACACACGGGGAGGTACCACACGTCGCCAGACTGGACAACGTTCATCGACAAGTGAGTGAACTTGTTCATCGTCGGATCAAACACCTGCGCAGTCATGACGGGCGTAGAGGCATCAACGTTCGACAAGCGGGACATGTCAAAGTACGTGATCAGGCGAGAGAGCAGCGACTGAGTCAGCGAGCTCGGCATCTGGGCGACCTGGGGCATCTGAGGCAATTGACCAACCTGAGGCATCTGCGGCATTTGGCCAGTGACAACATTGGCGACAGGAGTATCGGCGACCTTGGGAGCAGGGCTCGTGGTGTCGCTGGCCGGCATGGGATTGCTCTGAGCCAGAGCGGCGACGGCAAGGCAAGAAATGGCGGCAAAGGAGATCTTCATGCTGAGTGATTTGACTTTGCTGTTGAAAGATGTCGTTAGGTAGAAAAAAGGCAGGCGAGTGCTGGTGCTGAATCCTAAAACAAAAGAATAGAGCTAAACTAGCTGTTTTTATACTGACATTTTAAACAGCATGGCCACAGTAAAAAAAACACACTTGCTGACATCCATCGTCGTGGCTCTACAGATTTAAACTGCGTGGCAATGACTGAAATATTTATAGATGCTCCGTCGATGATGGCCAGCGCGAATCAGGGCCGCCACGTAAGTGTCCAACAGATGTTGACAACTTGACATCGAGAATACGTGGTGATAAACATGTTTACTGAATTAAAAAAATATCACTTCGAATAGCCCTTATTTGACACCCACGCTCCAACAGAATATAGCCGTCTGTTCTACGATATGTCACCAGCCTCTACTCGCGCGCGCTGCTTTCTCCGCTGCCAGTACTGCTCTAACATTACGGATTTCGTTTCTCCATCCGCCAAATAAGAGGCGTCGCAACCGAGACGCATGCGGTCTGAATCCATCTGTAGTGATCATCTCTTTCATGTAGGCCATGAATAACTCGCTGTTTGTATGTATCGCTGCATAGTCGAAATTAGGACACACCAGAGTCAGCAGCAGCAGCACAACGTACCGCATGCTTCACATTGTCAGTAGGAGCTAGTGGAAATTGCCAGCAACGGAGCCGCTTTCCCGTCGGAGCGTAGTTTGCGATTGCGTACGCGGGTAGCTTGTGTTTGGCGACTCCTCTGGGCCGCTGGCCAATGCCAGAAAAGGAGGTGTGTAGATCTGAGAGCAACCACATTTCCCACCGCCTCCTCTAACTCTTCAGGCAGAGAAAACAAAATTTTGATCGAGCGAACCATTGGAAACGTACAGCTGGCATAGGACTCGCTCAAGAACACATTTAACGCAGCCCCACTAGCTACACCCGAACCTACTTCTACTTCTTACCCACAACGGAGCTCTCATATTGGAGCTCTGTATGGGCACAATTCCATTGTGTGGTGCATTCACAAACACACGATATTAGCGCGAATCCAAACATTTCTCACAGTAGGCACATAAGAGTCGTCGTCACACGGAGATCGAGTAAAGCTAAAATTATAAGATTGAGAATTATAGTATTGCAACCCAATTTTGTGAGATCATTAGTTTCACATGGCAGACATCGATATATGATTAGTTACATTGGACTTGTATTGGTGCAAATAGTAAGTGATCACATAAATAGTCCAGCCTCTAATTATTAGCTGGCCCAAATTGGCACGCGGCGATCGTTCGAGAAGAAGGCGACTATACTCAACGACGGATGACACGCCATGCCGAATATCTCAGCATCTGCGACCTTTGGAGTATTATCTAGTGGCAGTCCAGTCTCAACGTCAAAGCAATGCAAAGCCGACGTGTCAGACACAGCCAAGACAAGCTTGCCTCGGGGCAGGACGGCAGCAGCCAAGAACTCATTGCAAGTTCCTTGTTTAGCAGCAAACGACCGCTTGACCTGTCCATCGATACCCACTATGTATATTGTAGGCGATTTCGTGCACACAATGAACTCAGTCGGTCGCCCAGGAATAGCATGCGCGCTGAGAATTCCTGGCATCGACAGCCCAAGTTTATCGGAACCAGGAAGCACCGTAAACAAGCACTCAGCAGAGCCCGATTCCCAGATCCGTAACGAGCCATCATCAGACGTACTAACAACGCGCGACATATCCTCAGTAAACACAGCACTAGTAATGGCAGCAGTGTGTCCACGAAACTCGCGCAGCATATTGCCTGACTTTAGCCCATGTATCCGAATAATTCCGTCGGCGCTGCCGCTAAGTATCTGAGTGTCATCTCTTGAAAACGCCACGCTAGATACACGTTGGCTGTGAGCAGAAGGAAACCTCTTGGCGATAGATCCTGATTTTACTTTCCAAGCCTTGACCTTCCCATCACCAGCGCCAGCACACACCAAGTCGCCCGAATGACTAAAGGCCAGAGACGTCACCGTGTCTTCCATCATCATTAGCGAGCCCTTTGCTTGGAAATCAAGTTCATCGGCTATTTTGCCCGTCATAGCACTCCAGAACTCTATAAACCCGCCAATGCTACCAGTCGCTATATACTCGCCATTAGGTGAAAATGCCAAGCTACCGGGATGCTCGTTCTTTGGGAATTTAATGGTAGCCAAAAGCTTCGTAGGCGGTTTGTCCTCGCCTGACGATACAACTTCCAGGGTTCTCCCGTAAAACAAATCATACGGTACGCCGTCAGGAATGACCCCTTGCTGCTTTTGCCACTGGATCGAATGACCAAGGAGCGTGAGTAATCGGGACGGCGGCGCAGTACTGACTTCGCTGACAAGACTATTGGCGATCTCCAAACGCCGTGACTCTTTGGTTCCCTTTCCTCCGAACGTATCGTTTAAATCAAGCGACGTCCTGGACAGGAGTTGCTCTAGTTTAAGGTATCGGTCCGGTTGCGATGTGCGCATAATCTCCATCGGTTCCGTTTGTCGAAGTAGTGCTCGCGCAGGACCCATGTCCCGAAGCTCCACCAGTTCAATAATAATGTGCTCGTAGAGGTCGACTAGCTTTCCCTGAGCAATGCCAGCTTGCTCGACGCTGGCCAGAACGGCCTCCCACTTTCCCTTGATAATATCGCTTTTGAAAGTGTCGACATTGTCTACTGTGTTGATTGAAATTCCAGTCTCCTTTTGTAGCGTCTCGAGTGTCTTTTGCAAGTTGTGTTCTTTGAGAAATTGCTCGACCAGACGAACTACGGTAGCAGACTCGATGTCCATACTAAAATTGAAGAAGGCGATAATAAAATATAAATTAGAGAATGCACGAAAGAAACAGAAAAGAAAAGAAAAGGGGGTTGGGCTGCCATTAAGATTTCTTATGTGCTTGATCTAGGGACTATTAGGTGCTTGATCCCGTGGATCGGGTGCTGGATTGCTCAGCGACCCGTGCAATGGCGCCCAAGACGGCCGCAGTAGAGCACAGGACTCGCTGAGTAAAACATGTCTCCTTGTCCATTGCCAATAGCCACGCTATTGCTGCCTGTCCCAAGCGCAAGGCATGCTCAGGAGCTCGCTTAACGCGACATGTCGCGTATACCCACACTCCAGCTCTAGTCATACCCAGGACAATAAGCTCGGGCAGCTGCGAGTTCCTAAACTGTGTAGCGGCCCACACACAAACATGACCCAGGAACACCAGCCACAAGATAATCGCCTGATTAATGAGGCTCAGCCCGCGGGCTGCAGCGAGCGCCACTGTACTGCGCACATAGTCAACGGCTTGGTCAGTAAGTCCACCATTGGTAACTGTTGCCACACGCGCATTAGAGCCACCATCCGTGCTGGCTTGCAATCCTGAGTTAGAGTCTTCGGTAATCCGAGTCGACCGAAGCGAGTCAAGTGTGTTGTAACTAGGATCACCATTGCCAGACTCTAGCAAAAGTCTGTGCAAATGCACCCGCTCGCGAAGCCGAGGATCGCGAATACCGTCAGTGTCATTCAACGAAGTAGACAGGCGCTCCAAGGCCGCGACAAGCAAATTAGCAGCAACCTCGTGTCGCCCCAGCTCATCCTCCTGGCGAGCCCTGATGGCCAGCGCTACTGCGGTATTAATTCGGGCGTGATTAAGCCCATGTGCCAATTCATTCGACTCGGGCACACCTATATTGCGTCGCAGCAGCTCAGTCGATGCAAATACGCTGGTGGAATAACCGCTGGCAGCAGCGCTAGAGTTTTCAGATACGCTGGACACAGCGCGACTACGCTGAGGAATTGCTGGTGAGGCGCACACTGTTGCATCATCTGCTAGGGAGCGCTCAGACTGATCATCACCACTACTATCTGCTGCTCCGGGCGGTTCTTGGTCGGATCCGGCAATCTTTGACAACCAGCTGTTGACCATGCTCGCTCGGTTGGCGACAGGAGATACGGCGGCTAGTGCAGAGAACATTGTTGTGCCAGTGAGAAAAAATATGTAGTAATGACAGATATGTAAACAGAAAGAGGAAAAACTATTTTGACAGCTATAAATACAGTTTAAAGCAGAGAAGAAATGGAAAAAAAAGCCGTCACTAAAGAAATGTCAGTCGTCTTTAGAAAATCTTTGTCGGTTGGGGGAAGCTGCAAGCGGCTCTAGTCTGTTTCCTTGGCATGTGAAAGTTAGTAGTAAAATCAGCCCTTACATGTCATTTTTTACTTCTTCTACTTAATACCAGAAGTTAAGATCGAAGTGGAGCGGTCAGACTATACCTTGTTGTGCATAATGTACTACAATTGTCTGTGGCACAACAAGTGGCGGCGCTTGTTGTGGAGAATGAAAAAGGACAAGGGCCGACACTAGCTTGTGTTACAGCCACCATCACTCGGCCAAAAAAAAAAAAATTGGCTCCCACGTCGATATCTTTCTTTCTTTAACCAAAAACCAAATTTTTAAAAATTTTTTCAGCCATGCCCATATACAAAGATGTCGCATATATCGCCGACGATAACCCTCGACACACACTAGACATCTACGTACCCGATCAGGCCTCAGGAAACCTGCCATTAGTAATTTTTATCCACGGCGGGTCATGGCGAACAGGCGATAAATCCGAATGCACAGTGCTAGCCCAAGGCCTAGTATCCCAGTCGCAAGGCAAACTAGCCGTTGCAGTGATAAACTACGGACTAAGCCAGCGTACTCCAGACTCTATCCGGCATCCAGCACATCTCCACGACACGATAAAAGCAGTACAGTTCCTGGTCAGCAGTGACTATCCCGACAATCATCTGATAAACAGAAACAACATATATCTCTTAGGACACTCAGCAGGCGCCCACCTGGCGTCCTTGATGGTACTCAGCGAACAGCTGGATTGTAGAGCTAGTATAAGAGGCGTATTGGGCGTCGGCGGTATCTACGATATCCCGGGTCTGTTGGAGCTCTACCCAGACTACGCTGATTTCATTGATATGGCCTTTGATCCTGCTCAATATCAGGAGGCCAGCCCGCAGCATATCGCCAAATGCAGGTATGCTGATGCCGAGCATATCCGGTTTCTGATCATCAATAGCGCTGGAGACTCGCTTATCGCAGCTACTCACGCAGCAAGCTTTGCTAGTCAGCTCATCCGTACTGGCTACAACGACGTGGGGTTGGTGGTCAGAGACATGGGCTCGCATTTTGGCATGCTCGACAACGAAGAGTTCTGGAAGCTAGCTACCAACTTTGTACAGTGAACCAAAACTTGTCCTTAGCTTTAAATGGTGTAGCACGAATGTGTGGTAATAATTGAGAGTACATAATGCTGTGAGTATGAGGGGAAAAAAAAAGTGAAATATGAGGGTATATCAATGCTTTGCCTGCTGGCGCGATGGTTTCGAGGCAACGACCACGCCTGGCGATGCCGTGACAGCAGACCGCTTGGCTTTTGAATCGCCAGCACCAAGCTCGATGGTATCGTCTGCCCGCGCCAAAGTAGGCGCCGACGTCGGAGGTAGCGGAAGTGATAGTGGCAAAGGCAATGCAGCCGCAGTAGACTTCTTCCGAGACCGCTTGCGCTCGGGACCAGGTGCTTTAGCCGGCTGCTTGGTAGCAAGTGGCTCTGGCTTGGCAGCCTTCATCCAGATATCCATGATACCCTCAGACGAGGTTTTGTTCTGCAACTGAAGAGCGACGAGCTCTTGGAGGTAATACATAGTATTGGCAATCTCCAAGTGCTGCAATGCACATGCCGGCAGGGCGCACTCCTCGGGCGGCTGCTTGCCGTTTGCCGACTTGCGGCGCTTCGGCGTCGGCAGTGCATTAGGCCAGTCGAGGTTGCGACCGATCGTAGCCTCGCAAGTACGCGTCAGCGCATCGTCAGTTCCATTCGGCCGCTTGCGCGGCAGGCAGACGGTGGCATCTTCTGACGAAAACGCCCACAGACGAATGCGAAAGTCCTCGTCAAATATCACTCGTAAGTCGCCGGCTTCCAGCACACGCCGGCCATTGGCATAGGCCGTAGTCAAATGCACGCCATGAAACGACATGATCGACGCGTTTTGCTTCAGTCGGTAGATTTTGGGCTGGCCCAGCGCCATGTACATTGACACTACTGTGCCCTCGCTAAACAGGCGATAGTAGAAGCCGCCCGCAGCCGCAACTGGCATGTCGTAGCTTTGCGTGCCCAGCTCCAAGCGGATATTCCCAATGTCGCAAAAGTTGTCGCTAATCGCCGTCTTCCAGTAGTCAAGGTCGCGCACGTCAGAGGCAGGTGCAAAAATACTGTGGAACTTTAGCAGTTGCTCAATGCCCCGGCCCAGAACTTCCTTTTGCGACAAGATGGCTGGCACCAAGTGATCGGCGGCTTGCAAAGTTTGCAAGGGCGCCGGTGGTAGATCCGAAGCGGGAAATCCCAACGAGCCCAGCTGAGTGTGACTAGCTGATTGAGATGGAATCCGAGGCACAGCGGGCTGGTTCGCTGCTGTAGTCTGAAGGCTTGCTGCCGAGGCTACGCGCGACAGCTTCTTTGTAATGAGCGGTATGACAGGAATCTGAGACAGCGTGGTAGTTGACAGCGGCAAGGTCATGCTAGAAACAAGAGGTGTAGCGGGCGCCGTATCCATTGCTGGAACGGCTGGAGGTGGCGGCGCAGGCTGAGGATGCAGTGGTATTTGTGCGGGCGTAGTTCGAGATTTTTTGAGGCTCGTCGGCTGACCAGCCTTTTGCTTAACGACAAGTACTGTCCCGACAGTAGCCGAAGACGAGACTGCGTCCTTTTTAAAAGTTAAAGCACCCGATTTGCGCTTTGTCTCCTTCGAGCTGCCCTTTTTCGCTAGCTTTGGCGAGGTCTTTGACATTTTAGTTGCCGTGCTAAGTGCCGGGCTAGTGCTGATTGTGCTTTCTGGCCGTGGAATCGCTACAATGTCTGCAGCAGGCGTTAGTCGGTCTGGCTCAACACTACTGCGAGTAAGCTTTAGGGCTGCCTCGGCGCCTGCCGCAAAGGCCTGCTGTGCGGTAGGTGCAAGAATGGTGGAGGCAAGCGGTGGAGTGCTGGTAGTTGTGGACGACGTGCTCCGCGATGCAGGCGGTGGATTCGCCTCCTTTCGAGCCAACTGCGGCGTCAGCAGCAGCGACTGCTGCCCGGGCTTCTGGCCAGCCTGCGCAGTAGAAGGCTGCGGGTGAGGCCCAAACATCTGACCTGACTGTGCGGAGGAGGAAGGGACAGACGGCTGACCAAGCAGTGCAGGCGCAGACTTTGGCGGCGGAGGCGGCGGAGGCATGGCTTGGCTGTGGTCGAGAGACAGCGCAGAGGCGATATTCGCACTGCTATTATCCTGCTCGTGCTGGATGCCCTGGAACGCCGGCTGCTGCCGTTGAAATATCTGGTTCATCTGCTGCTCCATGAAAAGCGAGCCGGGATACTGTCGCTGCTGCTGCTGCTGCTGCTGCTGTTGCGGCTGTAAACCGTTAGCCATGTTTGCGGCACTAAATGATGGCTGTGGCGGTGTGAGCGACACGAGATGGCTTAACAAGGCCTGAGCTCCCTGCTGCTGCTGTGCTGCGGTCATAGAGCGGTCCTGGCCAAAGGCGGCGGTACCAATTTGTCCTACCATCGGGCTGATCATGCCTGGAGGCACGCCATTGCCGTTGGACAAGAACCAAGCTCCATTAGCGGTCGCCGCGTTCATTAGTAGCTGTCGCTGTTGCTGCTGCTGTTGTTGCTGATATAGATATTGGGGGTGAGAGGCTTGGGCGTGCATCTGCTGGGCAAGATGCTGCGAGTTGGCTGAAGAGGGAGGCGGCATTGCAGTCACCTGGCCGGGAGGATGCATGGCAGTAATATTTCCGGTCGTAAGCGCACCTGGAACTAATGCCATAGAGTTGCCTGAGCCTGATGTGCTAGTCAAGAGAGATCCTGGACTCGCCATGCTAGTGTCCGGCATGCCGTGACCCAAGTGGCTAAACCCCAGCACTCCAAACCCTTGGCTGGCCTGTCCTGGCTGTCCGGCTATGGCCGCGTTCGAATGAAAGTTATTGTTCATCGGCTACTGGCGGCGAATACGTTGCCGAATAGAAAAGAAAAGTTCCGGCAGCTGTGGTAGTCGTTTGGCGAGGCCCTGTGCGAAAAGGCAAAAGGCCCAGCCTGCTAACATAGAAGCCGGGCTGTGTGGATTATAGGGAAGAAAAAAAAACAAGGACAAGTGCTATGCAAGCTATTAGAGTGCAAGGCAAGCTCTGCTTTTTTCCACGAATAGCTAGAGAGAAAGATGCGGGTATAGGATAAAAGAAAAAGAACTGAAGAAGAAAGAAGAAACACGAAAGCAAGCCTCCCCGCAGACCCGCTTTTCCCAGTACAAAGAGCGAAAGTATATGTTGCGGCTAAAGCATATTCTATTGGCTGAAATTAGTGTCACATGCCTCTTTAGTCTAAGCCGCCTTTACAAAAGTAAGGGAGACGATCCGAGGGAGGGACGAGCAGGGCCCAGCTCATACTGCGCTGTGTACGAGAGGGGGGATACGTGCGGGGGGAGGATGGAGTATGTTTGTAGTAGACATGGTCCGCGACAAGTACTCACACGCTGCCAAGGTGGTGGGGTGACCCACACTGCCACATGTGCCAGTCGTCATTGGTGGCCCAAAGCCCGCCTCTGACATGTGGCCGTGTCCATGCATATAACATAGACAAGGGGCAAAAGTGTAGTTTTGCCTTTCTCTTCACTTTTGCTTCGCTTTCTTCCGAATTTGTTATTTTCAATTCGCACTCTACTTGCGCCAAGTATACTTACACGAGATATAATAGGCTTCCCAGACACCATTCCCTTTATTTGCTCAAAGTTGGCATATCTAAAGTATGGCGACAGTTGACAAGCAGACCAAGACGCTTACCGTCGATGGCGTTGACGAAGTTATCGAGTGGGTGGATCATGATGACAGGTCGTTCTACACCCATCTCTTCAAGGCCACCACGCAGCCACCAGTCGCCACGATGACGCTAGTACATGGACTGTGTGAGCACATTGACCGGTACGAAGACATGGCTCGCTCTTTCGCTCGTAGCGGTATCCAAGTGCTTGGCTTTGACCAACGCGGATTCGGCAAGACTGGGCGCCAATGTGGCGTGCTGGGCGACAACGAGGGACTAGACACAGTAGCTTCCGATATCGCCTCGATGAACAATCGAGTGTCTATTGAAGGCGTGCCACATTTCTTGTTTGGACATTCGATGGGCGGACTCAACGTGCTGAATTTTTGCATGCAAAAGGCTGATAACATCAAGGGCGTCATTGCCTCGGCTCCCGCACTCCTCCCTGGCAAGCCCCTGATGCCACCACGTATCGTTCAGTATGCCCTGCACCAAGTCGTTCGCTTCTTCCCGAGTATCCAGAAGAACACTGGTATTGAAACTGATATGATGACCAGTAACCAGGCCGAGCTGAAAAAGTTTAATGCTTCTATCGAGAATCTCAGCCACTGCACGCTGAAAACGATAGCTAACCTTATCAAGGGCGGTCCTAACGTTATTAAGAATGCCGGCGAGTTTAAAACTCCTGTATTCCTCATTCATGCCGACGGTGACCGGGCTACTGACCCTGATGGTACGCGCCAGTTCTTTGAGGGCCTGCCAGAGTCCCTGGATAAGGAGTACAAGGAAGTCAGCAATGCCTACCACGAGCTCCACTTTGAGGAGGACTTGGACTTTGACCTGCTTAATACGTACAAGCAGTGGATCCTCTCTCGTCTGGACTAGATCCACATACTCCTTAATGCTATCAAAACGGCTCATTCTCTTCAGGTACCCACCAATAATATCAAAAAATGAATTGAATTGAACAAATAACAAAAAAAATGTGTTTAGATGGGCGGAAGGCGAGATGCGCCAGACGTCAGCGGCTCAGGCATCCGCAATTGATAGTCGCCGTTCTTTGTAATGTACCGTACCCAGGGCAAGGCCTGGTATCCCGACTTTTCCACAATCTTTAGATAGCGAACTTGAATCCCCGACGTAGTAAAGTACGGAATCTCAAACTTGACCGAAATAGGCGGGCGCCGATCAGGGTCTTCGTCACGAATACTAGGCAGTCCAAAGTGCGCACGAAGCAGGGCCTCCTTACCGCCCTGGAACTGCTTAATCTTCCAAACAAAGGCCGAGCGCTCAGGCGCATACTTGACCGACCCGATAGTGCTTTTAAATTTAGGCGAATCGGCGTCGTTAGGCACAGGGACGATAATCTCAACGTTATTCGCGGTAGACCGACTCTTGAACTGGGCCTTTGCCTTGACCATATACTCGACGCGACCGCGGTGGCTTTCAACGACAGACTCGCACCAAATAAGCGGCTTGAGCTGGGTGTTGAGGCGGTAGGTCATTAGCTCAAACTCGCCGTCGGGAGGGATAAAGGAGATCGTGCGATCTGACTCGAATTTAGATAGCCGCACGCACTGATGGAACCGGATATCCTCCATCTCCACGGCCTTGCCCTTGGCACTCCGACCAGTGCTCTCGAACATGACCTTGTCATTGAGTCCCAGACGCAGTTCGGGCATACCGCTCAGATACACTTTCATTTTGATGGCGCCCTGGATCTCGCTACTAAGCACATTGCCCGTCGGGTTGACTAGCATGTTGATCGACTCTACGACGTCCAAGAATACTTCGTTCTTGCGGTAGGAAATACCCTCAGACCGCCACGACACAGCATTAGTCACTGCCATTGGTGGCCGCGGGGTAACCTCGAGCATATGGCTTTCCTGAGTAATATACTCTTGCAGGATCTTTGGCTCTGTAATCTGTGGTACTCCATAGTCCATCATTTCGTCTAGCAGTTCGTAGATAATGACAAAATTATCGCGAATCGATTCCTCCTCTAGCGTCTTAAAGTACTCTGTAAACACTTTGGATAAGTGGTGCAGGAACTGTAGCAACGTCATGGCGTTTGTGTTTTTGCGTGTCAGAGCAACCACTACACACAAAAAGTATTTTTTTAGTTATCGGCGGGGGGTTGTTGACTCTGTTGCGCTTGGAAATAGCGAGTACTTACAGTATACGTCCTTTTCGCGTAGATGTAAGTAGGTTACGCCATTTTCGGTCATTACTGGCAAGCTTGTGCCTTCCTCATCTTCGCGCTCTTCGAGCAAGGGCATGAACCGCTCAATGGCATTGAGTGGAATGTCACCACGGTAATCGCGCGCAATGAGCGGCTTGCCCTTCAAGTCTAGTATGAATATCGAAGACGCCATTTCAAGTAATAATATAAGTGCAAAAAATAAGGCAATCCGACAAATATACGAAAGCAAAGGATTGAAGGGTGAGGGGAAACTAAGTGAGTCTGAAGTGGCGGCTCCATCTAGCCGACTCGGCTACGACCCTGTTGTCGCTTTCGCAGCGCAATGACGGAGAGATAGATCACTATCAGGACCCCAGCCTCTATCGACCAGAGCCCATCACTTAGAGACCTATCTCAATCCGTTAGCCAAATGCTTCCTCCCCAGATGTTTTGTTTTGTTAAACGGAATTACCCGCTGGCCGACTGGTAAAGAGCGGCAATGACTGCACGAGTGCGTGTAGTGCGCTTATCGTTAACCGCTATACGCCTAAGCGCTGCCGAGCCAGGTCCAACTAAAGGATTTGGCTCTGTCACAAGCCGATTAGCCTCGCGAGCCTTCGCAGCCTGGCGCAACCGGCTAGCTCGGACAGCAGTGGGCATCCAGCGAGGGCGCTTCTCTTGGGGCTTTGGCGGGCGAGGATCACGACGAGCACACGCCGGGTAGGGACCCAGGTCGTCTTGAGGCAACGAACGGCGGGGCAGTGGGTGCTCGAAGTGTGGACTCAGCTCACGGGCAGGCCTTGGAGTCGGCTGAGTAATGTGCGCATAGTGGCGGACACGGTGAGCACGGTAGACTGGTTCAAACCCTTCACTATCGCTGTCAGAGCTTATAACACGACGGTACACTGGAGCCGATCTGCGCGATGCATAAGGAGCTAGGTCGTCCGAGGTCAAGGAGTCGCGAGGGACAACAGGGCGGTGCAAAAACTGTCGGTGCACAGGAGGATGCTCCAAATGCTTCACAAAGTACCACGGTTGAGTCAGACCCATGGCCAGCAGATAGCCCAAATACGCCATACTCCTCGCCGCATTGACGACCCTGTAGAAACACGCCCAGGCTCTGTCAAGGTAAACAATCAAAAGAGTGGGGGAATAAAAATGTCGCGTTCCAGCTTTTTTTCTTTTTCTCTTTTTTTTTTTCTTTTAATTTTGTTTTCTAATTCTTAGTTGTTTTTTTTTTTTCGCTTTTATTTATCTTATTTGTTACTTGATGGAGGCCGCGCCTTTGGTCAGGTACGGCGAAAAGCGCAAGGCCAATGGCATTACTTGGAGTAAACAAGCCGCTGAGGACAAGCCAAAGCCCACGCCGCGCATCCTAGGTCGCTTCAACCGAGGCAAGCGACCACCCAGACCACCCAGTAGTATCAGCGACACCAACGATGCCGACGGCGAGCACGAGCAGGACCATATCTCCAATCGCTACGGCACTTACTCTCGAAATGAGTCTCGAAATGAGTCCCGGAATTTGCAGCGCATTCCGCGCACATTGCGACAACCGTCCCTCGACTCTGAGTTTGAGCTACTCCCCGAAAGCAACGACGAGTCTCTCCCCGAAGCGGCACCAGTTTTACACGGGTTCTTTGCTAGCAAGTCAGCGGCGACGCAGAAAATCATTCTCGCCTCCATTTTCCACAGCTGGTTACAAATGGCCGAGGCTACGCGGGCGCGGCGCGACGAGTTGCTTCGCAAGTGGACCGAGGCTATGAGTTTTAGGAACCGCCAAGTTTTGAGACATACATTGGGGATATGGCGCAAGGCAACGGAGCAGTCGGCACTAGAGTCTGGCGGGAGTTACGAGAAGGTGCAGCTCAAACTGGCTACCATGCATTGTCGCAACCTATATCTTCGTCGAGCATTTGCTCGTCTCATGGATAGCTGGGACCTACAGCAACGACTCCATAGCTGGGAGGCTGGTGTCCCGCAAAGACTCGTTACCGGATGCTGGATAGAGTGGCGAACCCGATTAGCTCAGAAAAAGCACGCCGCGATCACATTGGCCTCGGACGTTGTACAAAAGTCCACTCGGGCGAATACCCTTAAACGAGTATTGCAATGCTGGCGGCTCCAAGCGATGCTCAAGAGTAAGGAGCAGATGTTTGTACAATGGCGAACAGCTCGTTTGATACGTGAGAGTGTGCATGTGTGGCGTCTGCAAAATGTCGAAAAGAGCTATACCCAGCAAAAATCCAGTCCCGTTAAGCACTCGCTTGTTCGTTGGCGTGATGCTGCTGGTACGCAGCGCCGCGAGAGAGACTGTGAGATGAGGAACCAGTCGATGCTACGACAGCAGTTGTTGGCCTGGCACGCGGTATCCCAGCAGATGAAGGGTATGGAGAGTCAGGCTGACACGTTACGCCAGCGCTCGTTGTTGTATGCTCCGCTTGACCGCCTGTTTGACGGGCTTCAGGCTCGGCAGACGGCTGATGCGCAGGCCACACGGTTCCATCGGTACCAGACCATGGCGCGGGCATTCGAGATATGGCGTCATCATTGTCGGACCCGTCGAGACAGTCAGCTCCAGTCTCGGGCGATCCGCGATCTAGCCCGGCGACGCGACCAGAAGCACCGCCGCTTGATCCTCTCTGCGTGGCGTGAGGTCGCTGGCAGAGTCATTCGTGCGGAGAGCTACGCTGACGAGTTGGTTAGTCGCAGGCGTCGAGCTATGCTGGTCAATTGCTTCAGACAGTGGTATGCCTCGTGTTCATTCGACGGCATAGGTCAGCGTACGATGACTATTACTCGGCCTGTTATTATGCCACCGCCGCCGCCGCCATTGAGGTCGCAGAAGCCGATACAGTCTCAGTTGCCGACGCCTGTGTCTGCGCCAGTGACTAATGCGCAGACTATGACTTCGATGATCGAGGAGCTTCCGAGGCGTGAGCGCGCTATCAGTATCCAGACGGAGACTGTTCCGTCTCGTGCAGAATCTGACGAGAGGCAAGAATTGCTGAGACGTGTGCGTGTGGCTGAAGAAGAGGCGAAACGGTACAAGTCGCTTTATGTGGATCCAAAGCAAGTCAAGATGGATATTGTCGCTCACGAAGAACGATTGGAAGGGCTTTTGGATCAGTGGGACCGTAGTCACAGACGTCGGCTGTTGCAATCGGCGTTCCGTCAGATGCATACTCGCTATAGCGATGGCAGGCATTGCCAGGAGCAAGAGCAGCGGCTGCTGGCTGCCGCAACACGCAATTATGGCGACAACCGTTTGCGCCAGGCGCTAAGGCAATGGCGGGGCGTGGCTCAGTCTCAGGCGAGGGACGCAATGGCTGCCGACAGACATTACTATCAGCTCAGTAGGCCGGCCAACGAGGAAATGTGCTACAATGTGTTATTCGAATGGCGTGACCAGCTCAAGGAAAAGCGGCAGCTCGTTATGTCGGCCGATAAGCGGAGGCAAGTCCGTGTAGCGCGCAAGTTCCTATCTACACTGCGTTCTCGGTTTGCCAGGCTGCGCGAGATGGAGCTGGAGGCCAAGAGCATGCATCGTGTGCTGGTTTTGTCTCGGACATGGGGTCGGCTTAACGCACAGTTTACTATGACGCGGACCAGCCGAGTACTTACGAGCATGCATATCAGCGACCACGATGCATTATTGACGATTGCCAATGTTGGGCCTGCTCAGGCAAAGGCTTCATCGGTGCCTGAGCCTAGTATGCTTGACAATACGGCCATGCTGGATGTTCAGGAGCTTGAGAACTACTTTAGCGCTTGGCGGATGCTGGTAGAGGACGTCCGTGATACTCAGGGCGCTGTCATGGGGCGGCTGCCACCGCTGCTGCAACAGCGGGCTGTTGGGTCGCTGTCTAGTTCGGAGGGATTCGACTGGGGGCTCCTGCACAAGGGACATTTGCTTACCTTGGTGATCAAGAAATGGCACCGCCTATTGCCTGCTGCTCGTTCCGCGCGTAGCACTGCGCCGCTTAGCAGCTTTGGCAGCATGGGGGCAGCCCGCAGAGCGAGCAGCGAGGGGGATGGGCCTAATGCTGTTGAGCTGCAGCGGTACGAAAAGATGGTTGTCCAGGGCCGTGTGTTCAGGCTCACAAAGACCGCGTTCCACCGGTGGGTGATCGCCAACCGTGGCAAGCTCCTTGAACAGCGCCAGTTGTCTCAGTCCATGAAGCGCCTGGTGTCGGCCATTGCCTCGCGTGTGAGACAAGTGAAGGTGGCTCGCGAGAAGGAGCGTATGTTCCAGCTCCGGCCTGCAGTCAATTCCTGGCGGACACGGTATTTCATCAACACTACTCGTATGGATAATGCGCAGGTACAGGCTAACGCGTCGTGTGTGCGGCTGTGTCTTTTGCACTGGGTCAGTCAGACTCGCGCTAACCCGGATAATGGCCGCGCACTGTATATGAAGGCTATTGCGTTCCGGTGGGAGAGGCAGGCGCGCAGAGCGTTGGCTCAGTGGATGCGTGCGTCGAGTAATGAGAAGGTCAAGGTTAGACTTGCTCAGCGTGCTGGAAGGCAGCGCGAATCGCAGTTGCAGCGGATCGCTGATGTGTGGTCGAGGACCCGCGTGCTCAAGAACGCACTGGGTACGCTGCGTGGTATGGCGAGACGTCGTGCGGTGCAGCATGAGATGAGCTTGAGGCTGGCTACTGCTTGGGGTAACGCCAATATCCAGCGCTATGCCCTGAGCATCTGGCGTCAGCGCATGTCGCCTAGCAGCTCAATGTACTTTTCAATGTCAGAAAGTCCCGCTTAAGAAACCAAAAAAATTCTACTCTTTTTTATTAATAAAATTTGCATATTGCCTATTTCGGACTATGTGGTTTATGTGAGCTACGTCGGGGAGGACTACTCTCTGAATCGCTTGGTGAGCGTGAGCGACGACGATGCTTAGTATCACGAGGAGAGCGCTTATCCTTGGTTGTCCTTTTTCTTTGCCGTACTGGGCTCTTTGATTCGCTGCTGGATGATTCGGAGCCTGAGGACTCACTGTCAGAGGGTGATGGCGAACGTCTTCTTCTGCTGTTGGATTTTTGACGGGTTTTGGCTTCGTTCTTTAGTTTTTCAATCTCTGCGCGTAGTTTTGCCTTTTCGTCGGCAAACGGATCGCGTGCACTGGGTTTTAGTTTAGACTCGACTTTGAGGTTGTTTTTGCATTCGTAGGTTAGGTGACCCATTCCACCGCATTTTTTGCAAGCTCCACGGACTACCGAAGTGTCGTCGCCTCGCACTAGTCGCTCGAATGCATCTATACCACGTTGTTGGCTGTTATTATCCATATTGTTAGAAAAGAAAAGGTAGAAGATAGAGTAATGAGAACTGATGATAGTTTATTGTAAAAATGTATAAATTTAAAAAATTAGCCTCTTGAAAGTGAACCCTGAGGAACAAAGCTTTAGCTTGTGGGGACTACCTGTTGAAATGATATCATCAAGAGCCATTACCGTCACACGCTTGCTTTCCTGCCCAGTCCTTAACCAAAAGTTGAAACATTTAAATTAGAGAAGGTACACAGTAGTCAAAGGCCGGTTGCTCTGATGGGCTCTAGCACTACAGACACATTATCTATCGGTCTAAAGGAAAGACATTCACCTCTCCGCGGCCTCTAAGACCATTGTCTATTATGAATTGTTCACTATCCACATACTGGCGACATTGATTTAGGGCATCGAGGTCATGACCTCTTGAGCTCTGGAAGAGCTTATATCCCGCCTGTTGCTGGCTGCCAGAAGAAGCCAGAAATGCTGAAACGAGACCAGCATTAGCATCGTTCTTAACCATTAGGCCAATGACTCTATCAAAATTCTTCTCAGCAAAGGCATTCACAAACATCATTCCATATTCCTCAGTCTCGGAAAGTACAATAACGACATGTTTACTTCCATTATTCCCGAGAAAGGCCTGAATGTCTTCCACGGTGTTAAGATTAAGATCCTTGAGGAATTTACTAGTCATTGCGATTCAAAAAAAAGATCTAAAGACAATCTAAAGCTGCTGGGTTTCAAGAGAAAAATGATAATGTTGGATGGAGAGAACGAAAAATGCTTGGCGATGCTTGCTTTTTTTATACCCAGTTTTCCAGTCGCAAAAAACGCCATTTTCGGGGAGGAAGGTCTCGTTGAAGGTGACAAACACTCGTACGCCTTTTCACACATACGGAAAATGTTTGTATTGGCCAATGACTGCAGACGTCATTTTGCTTGTTTGTAGAAAGTGCAAAGAAGCTTCACTCGCTTTGAAGCTTGCCAAGGAAGCACGCCAAGGAAGCTTCCAATGTTGTATGACTGCGGATGTCATGTGGCCAGTAAAAGAAAAAAATTGTGTGCTTTGAAATCCCATGCATTTTTTGGCTGTTTGGGGTGTGAAATTTTTTGAAGAAAGCCGGAGGTGGCCAATGGGCTCACTCCTTTTCAACGAGTGTGGAGGCTTTTTTTTTGCTGGAGACTGCAAAAATTATTGCATTCCAGCACGTAAAAGAAAATCTGCCTGCTTTGAAATATGTCCAACTGGACGCTTTTTTAAGGGGCGAATTAGACAGGCAAAGAGTGGGTAGTGTGGTGCACCTTTGAAAAGCTCTCTATTTCTTGGTGCTCCTCTTCCTTCAACGTTTAGCTGGCATGCTGCTCTGGCTTATTTCAACTCATGCGTGGATATATAATTTATTGTTGTTTTTAAAAAAAGAGCCACTAAACATTAGGCCTATGAGCTTTGGTTGCCTCCAAGTAAGCATGGATTGCGTCGCCAGTGATGACAAGAGCCAGAGCTATTATTGCTTAATCCAGCGCTACTGTCGCTGATGTGCCTGTGTTGAGTCATTTGAGGTTGGCTAATAGCAGAATAAACAGAATATCAGACATCTCGTGGCTACATATTAAGGCGTACTACAGCAAATACCTTTTGCAAAGCTTCTAGAATCTTTCCCTTGCAATCCTTTTTGAAAATCAACTCTATATCCTGTCTAGCACTTCTGACACCTTCAAGATAATCTATAATGCAGTCGGGAGCTACCATATGACCTTTTTCTTTTCCAAAAATTAAAACCATCATTTCTTTTGAATTGCCAGGGCCCATGTTATACCCTTCAAAAAACCCGTCATTAATCACATTTCTGGCAACGAGACAAACAGCGGCATTACATTCCAGCCCGGCAAGACCACTAGCAACCATATCACCATCTGAGCGATTATTTGCAATTACATACAAGAAAACAGAACGTGTCCCGTGTTTGTCAATAAAGTGGTCAAAATCATTAATGTTGTTAAATCTAAACTCTCTATCAAGGACACTCATTGTAACTTTTTTATGGCTGATGATGGTTGAGTGTGAATATTGTTCAAATTTTAGAAGGTAGAGAGGAGAGAAGAAGAGCCTGTTGGCCAAGGTGCCCAAAGGTGCTCTCTTTTTTATATCCTTAGAAGAAAGGCACCTTTTTTGAAGAGCGTTGGGGGTGGCCAGCAGCTTTACTCCTTTCTGGGAATTTTGAGTAGCAACCACTGTAGTGACTGCGACAAATAACGCAAATGTGGTATGTAAAAGAAAACCAGCTTGCTTTGAAATGTCCAATGGAAGCCATTATTGGCATGATTGGGGCCGCAGCGAAAAACATTTAAAAGAAAATCCGCTAGCTTTGAAGAATATTCAAGTGGACGCTTTCTTTGGATGTGCAAACTAGACAGGATAGAGTAGCTCAGCACTCCTTCGAAAGGCAGGTTCCATCTCAAAACATGCTTCTCCCTTTTGTGATGATTACAGCTCCATCCGCGAGTTCCCTATGAGGTTGTCTCACTCGAAGATACTGGGGGTTGAGCCAATATGGAAAATAATCTGAACTCGTCCTCTT
>JANBQS010000303.1:0-19703 GCA_027577415.1 Coemansia sp. RSA 922
TTGCAGGGTCAGCCGCATACTAATAAGCCTGGTTTGGCTGTCGTTATCAAAAGACTGCTTCTTGTCTATCAGAACAAAGTGCACCAGACTCAGCAGCAGCAGCAGCAGCAACAGGCGCAGCCACAGCAATCGCAGGCTCAGCAGCAGCAACAGGTGCCAGCCCAAGCCCAAGTCGCGATGCGCCAACAGCAGCAGCAGCAGCAGCAGCAGCAGCAGCAGCAGCAGCAGCAGCAGCAGCAGCAGCAGCAGCAGCAGCAGCAGCAAGCTCAGGCTCAAGCCCAGGCTCAAGCTCAAGCTCAGGCCCATCAGCAGCAGGCGCAACAGATGTTCATGCAGAACCAGCGGAACCAGCAAGCTCAGCAGCAACAACAACAGCAGCAGCAGCATCAGCAAATGTTCATGCAGAGCCAGCAGCAACAGCAACAACAACCAACGGCAGTCAACACTCAGCCAGTACGTCCACCCAGCGACTCGTCACACCCAACGACCGAGGACTTTCAGATGTGGAAGCAGGCCTTTTCCAAAATCACGCGTCCGTTCAATTTCAACGGAGTTCCCCTAAATTTGGACTTGACTAGCGCCTATGCTTTTCACAGCCAGCTGGCCTCTCGCGGCGATACTCAGAACGCCGCTATTCTAACCGCTATTATCCAGGACATCATTTTGTCTTGCGCGCAAGAGGTCGGCCAACCACTAACCAAAGAAATGGTTCATCTACTGTTGCAGGATAGCCCGCACTATAATGCCGCTGCCGGCCGCCCCACTCCGTCACAGGCGCCCGCTGCACCTGCACCTGCTGCACCAGACTCGCGCATCACGCCGACTATGAGTAACAACGCTGCTCATGCGCCGCCAGCCGCCATGCAGGGCAATATGACGTCGCCGGCAATGGCCATGGGCGCTGTACCTGGACCGCAAGCTCTACCGGCTGCACTGTCCAGAAAATCAGTATCGGGAAAGAGCTCGCCCTCTGTCGCCAACGCCAAGCCCAAGAAAAAGTCGCAGTCTCCGCGCACTGCCACCAAGCCACGCAAGGCCTCTCCGCCCAAGACCACAGCCACCGCCGCTGCCCTGACAGAACAGCCGCAGGCTAGACCTGACGTGGCGCCCTCGGTTGCCTTGCCTAATATGCCGCGCTCGGACTCTATCTCAGCCGAGACGGCCACCAAGGTAGTCGCCGAGATCATTAGATCAATGGACGACGAGTCGATCAAGCGTGGTCCACGCCTGCAGCTGAGCGATGTCGAGAAGAGGAACGTCCGCGGCAACTTGTCGGCTTTGGAGCAAATATTGGATATTCTCTCCAAGCTCCTGCCCGTGATCTACATGGGCAGTAGGGACCAGGACTCGATCCGGAAGATCCACACTATCGATGTTCTGGTTAAGGAGCAGCGCCGCTTGTTTGGCGAGGATCAGTACATTGTGTCGCCTGCGCATATGAACACCTTGTACGAGATTTTGCTCCCGTTCCTGACTATCGCCAAAGAGTGGGGGCATATGCAGCAGCAAGGGCCGCCCGCTGCGACTGACGCGTCTTTGAATCGCGCTCAGGTGCCTAACGCTGCGGCTACGACTCAGCCTGCTGGCCAGCCGACGCCGACGCCGCTGACTAACATGCACCCGGGCTCTACGACCAATGATCCCGAGCTCGAGGGATTCCAGCGGGCTGTGAAGCATCCGTTGGATCCGGACAGTCTGCGACTTCCGCCTACGAAGAAGCGCGCCACGCCCAAGAACAACTTCTTTTCGAGTGATAGTGCGGATCTAATGCCTGCTGCTCAGGCAATTGCGCCGGTCGCTGGCCAGCCGCACATGCAACTCGGTCAGCAGTCGGTGCAGCAGCACGCGCCTACCTCGTTTGCGCCGGCGCCTATGGTATTGCCGGCCAACATGAGCAAGGAGCAGTTTGATCGCCTGCCATTGGAGACTCGTTCTGCCATACTCCAGAACCAGCAGTCGGCGCTGATTCGTCAGAACTCGATGGGAATGGGTCCAGCCAGCCACACTGCGCCATCCGTCCAACAGCAGCCTGTGGGTGCTGCGCAGTCTGCCAACCCGCTGCTCTTGGCTGCCGTGCAGGGCATCTCGGCACACAGCGTGCAGAGCGCGGAGGAGCAGCGGCTCAAGGTTCTGGAGCAGGACAAGTGGAACAATCCGCTGGAGTATCTGATGTGCGTGCTGGGCAAATTCACAAAGAGCGCTGAGCGCGCTGGCGTCGAGCCCTCGCCTATCTTGCAGCAGGCATTCTGGCCCATCGCAAGAAAGTCCATGTCTAGCGGCTGGGGCGTTGTGGCCGCTGATGCTGTTCTCTAAATATCTCTGGGATTAATAATGATGAAAATAAATATTTATTAGTTCACATTTTATCCGTCTAGTGAGCACAGGCCTCTGATCTTCAGCGCCAGAGCCTTTGCCATGAACTGCTGTTGCGCCAGCTTCCGTACTTGGCGCATATAAGTGGCAATTGACAGCTTGCCGTCATTTAGTGCCTTGCCCAGAACATACAGAGTATCGTCGATAGCGGCAATCTCGCCGGCCAAATCAAAGAGCTGTTCCATTGCTGGAGTCTGACCACGAAAAGCCAAACGAACATCGGCGACATTGGCGGCATCGGGAAACTCAGACTTTTTCTCGTTAAGCTCATTGAGTTTTTTCTCCAACACGCTGATATTAGAGGATAACTGACGTTGAGATTCGAGGAGCTGACGGCGTTCTTCGGCGATTACTCCTGCGCCAGAGTTTAGGTTTGCTGATTGGTCCAAGAGTTCCTTATTTAGTCTAGTGTGTTTTTCTCGGGATTTGTCAACTGCCTCAGTTACTCGATCGTATATTGCTATTTGGTACCCGATTAGCCGCTTCTTCGGATCGTCCATAGGCTCCGAGTCTAGAAGCGATGATGGTACTGGTGACTTGGGCGCTAGCGGACGTATGACCGTGTCTGTTGATGGCTCTGGCGGTGGTGCTACGGGTACAGACGTTGTTGCGTTCGATTCGGCTGCTGCTGCTGCTGCTGCTGCTGCTTGCTCGTGTAACTCGGGTTGTGACTGATTCGACTGCTCGTTAGCAGATGCCGAGGCTGTATCTGCGGTAGACGGGCGTACTCTGTGACTAGCAGTGGGGCTCGGATATCCACCCAAATTCGTCGCAGCAACGTTAGGCGTGACTGGTTCTTGTTCAGTGGGTAGTGGGGACATGCTCTGGCCCGAAAACTTGCTGGTATCGGTAGCAGCTACTGGGCTTAGCATTGGAATGGGTGGGCGACCAGCAACTGGATTAAATTTGTACTCATGTGGTTGTACGTGCGCCGGTTCGTTTGTAACAGTGGGTGTCGCCGATACAGGAGTAATCTGTGGGTCTAGTGAGATACGGCCCAAATCCTGTTCAATAGAGTCTGCTGACGCATTGGCACTATCCTGAGCCTTGGGAGCTACCGTTGTATGGTCGTTGGTAGCCTGAACCGATGCCAGATCGCTCTCTGCTGATGTCATGGGTCGAACAGCGCCTAGATTCTGGGGTGTGGCAAAGCCAACATGTGGCATAGACATCGAGGCCTGTTGTGAAGCAGGCATAGACACTGGTATGCCGAGCGGCAGGGTTGCTGCTGACATGGAGCCTAATGCCGGGCTAGGCGGACCCAACGCCGGGCTCATAGTCACTGGTGTGTGTCCCGGCGGACGACTGTAAACAGGGGGCTCAGCAGAGAATATGGCAATCAAGTTCCGGAACAACTCGCCCAGTGCAGATGTGTCAGACCAGTCAGCTAAATACGGATGGTATATGCGTCCGCGCTCATCTACGTGCTTGCTGACTTTTACTACCATCGTTCGCGTGGGAGTCACATACGCCAATGGCGGGTGCTCGGGAAACCGCTGTGGGAACCAAAATACCACCGGGATATTGAACGTAGCCCCGTTAAACACTACTGGCAATGTTCCATGTAGACAGAGTAGTGCCTGTCGTCTCTTGTCCTCGCTCACGTACTCTGCTAGTTTGGGCTGCAGTGAGCGGTACTCGCTTAACGCACTGACTACTAGCCCATATACCCGCTGCGGGCTGTGAAACTACATTGAATAACAACAACGTCGAGATGCTCTCCCCCACATGGAAAAAAGGAATTAGTATACGGATTTTAGAGCTGACTAAATTTTTGTTACTGTAGTTCTTGTATTCACTATAAACTTACTCTGTTCTTGGTATTCTCAAGCAGCCATTGTCTGGTAGCGTCCATACTCATTGTCGTGCTTCCCTGTCCTTGTGAAAGAAATAAATGACTTGAGTGAATGAATAAGATAGTATCACAGATAGTTGGCTGTCTAAAAGTGACTAAAAGAAAATAGATTAACAAAAGTTTGAACACAAGAGCAAGAAATAAAATAAAATAGAAACAGCTACGTGGACAGCCGACAAATACGCCAAGTGTCCCACGTGACATATATCTGACAGGCTTGATTGTGCAAGTCCCAGAAAAAAAAATCAAGGTTTGCAGGAACTATCAAGGAAGTGTGGCTTCTTTTAGTCCATTTTGTTTGTTTACTTTTTATCTCTTCTTTTTTTTGTTTCCTCTTAGTAAACGCAGAGACGATGGTTTCGTCATACGAGGAGCAGCGCGAGCGCCAAATGCGCGAGAACGCCGCGTATCTAGCCACTCTAGGAATCAAAGACACCTTTGTAAGCGCGCCAAAGCCCAAGAAACAAAAACCCAAAAAGAAAAGTGAAGAAGGCGACTACAAGCCCGAGTACAGCATGCGCCAGCGGAAACAAGGGATCTCCTACAACGAAGATAACTACCGCGGGGGCATTGCGTATCCAGCCAAAAAGAAGAATACCGGGGGTGGTCCACGTCGGTCCAACTCTGCACTTGGGCGCCGAGTTGTTGGCCGCCGCATCTACGACTCGACAAATGGTACGTCATGTCACCAATGCCGTCAAAAGACCATGGACACGAAGATCAAGTGCTCAGCTGAAGGATGCAATTTGATGTTTGACTATCATTGCCTGTTGGGCCACTACAGCGAAGACGCAAATATTATTGACCACTCCGAGTGGATCTGCCCAAAGTGTCGCGGAAAGTGCAATTGTTCTAGCTGTAAGAGAAAACGCGGCGAACGGCCCACAGGTCAGATAGCCGTCTTTGTCAAGCGGTTTGGTGTAGAGGCTGCCAAGAAGGCTCTCATGTGCGATGAAATTAATGATGTTGTCATGAACCAGGCAGCGCGGGTGCGTCGCGTATACGAGGGCCTAGAGCTCGATGAAAATGGATATGAGAGCGGCAACGATGATAACACCGCCGCTTGCAGCGAGCATGGTACAGAGTCAGGCGAGCCAAAGCGGTACTCCCAGAGGCAGGCCAACAGCAATGCGCGCAAAAAGATTGCTGCCCAAGTCGAGGACTCTGACAACGAAGACACGGTGGCGTCGTGGGACGATGAAGACACGCCAGACCTCACATGGAACGGCTGGAAGTCATGCCCTAGAGATATCAATTGCATCGTTTTGGTTTAAAAATGTACACATCAATTAACAAATAATATTATCCACCTAGTCATCTATGCCTTGGTGTCTAGCTCGAGTGAGTCGTCCTTGATCGGATCTTCGCTCACCGGACCATCAGCCTCCTCTTTGACCCAAGCGACGAGATCAACACCCGACTTCTTTGGCCACCAGACCATGCGGAAGTACCACGGCACGAGACCAGCAACCGTAGTAATCACGCCCAGCAACGGCGACAGATAGTAAGGGTACGGCGCATCGGTAGAGCCGCCCTTTGGCGGCACAAAGGGGAAGATGGTTATGTAGATGCAGAAGATGATGAACAAGATGTTGAGCGGGTGGAACGACTTGAAGCTGCGCAGGCTGTGCTGAGGCTTGGTGAATCTGAGCACAATTGCACCGACGGCCGTCAGACCGTAGAACAGCCATGTGCTCCACTGGACAAAGTCGACTAGCAAGTCAAAGACCTTGCCTGGAGGCGGAGCGAGCAAGTAGATCATGGTCAGGCCGTACATGATGACGAGCGAGTACACTGGCGTGCCCAGCTTCTTGTTGTTGCCGCAGATGCGATGTCCGTACGGCACAAACCCAACCTCGTTGGCTGAATCCAGCAAGCGCGATACACCGTATGTCTGAGCACAGATAGCGCCTAGCACTGAAAGACCGATAAACACTGGCAGCGCGACACGTCCTACGGAATGACCAAATACGCGGTACGTGAACTCGGCAGCCAAGATCTCTTCAGAGTTGATAGCCACGTCGAGCGGAACGACAAAGAAGAACGCTACATTGGCCATGATGTAGAGGAATCCAACAATAACCACAGATCCGCCGATAGACCACGGCAGATTCCGCTCGGGCTTGCGCAACTCGCCCAGCGAGTAGACAAGATTTGTAAAGCCATCGTAGGCCCAGAATACCTTGGTAAGCGCCGACGCATACGAGTGCGCGTCCTTGCTAGTGCCGGTGAAGCCGCGTGACCAGTTGTCGTTTTTTTCGATATTGATACCGCCAGCTGCGGCCACGATGCCCGAGATGACAATGATGAGCAGGACGATGATCTTGACTACGGTCAGTAGGTTGATGAGCCGGAGCGACCACTTGGCAGAGAAAATGTTGATGGCCGTGACAAAGGTGATACATCCGAATCCCACGCCTCGCGCTTGCCAGCCGTCGGTGTGAGAGGCGCCAGCAGCGTACAGCCAGTACTTGCCAATGACTGGGCCATTAGCCGCAATGGCGCCCGGACGAATGCACATAACCATGACCCACGCGAAGAGATAGGCGAAGATAATCTTTGGTCGCGGGAATCCATGGGCCAGGAATCGCATAGTACCGCCGTTTTTCCGGTACATCAGGCCAAGTTCAATAAAAGCAGTGGCTCCGCCATATGAGATAATCGCGCCGAGACCCCACAGAATGAGCGTCATCGCTGGTGTGCCCACTAGGCGCAAGATTGAGGCTGGCGTGCTGAAGATACCCGAGCCTATCATCAGGCTGACGCCCATGGCTGTGGCTGAAAACAAGCCAATGTTCTTGGGCGCCGACTTGACGCTGTCTGTTTCGGACGATGGCGCATCGCTGTCGTGAGAGGATGTCTCTGCCTTGTCAGAGCGCCATAGCCGTCTGATGGTTGGCGCCATTGTGTGTAGCTGTTATATAAATATGTGCAATTAGTGGTGTCTAAGCTAGTTGTCTGTATAGCAGCACTAGATAGATAAATAGGAAAAGGGAGGAAAAGAAGGGAGATGAGGTGGTAGCAAGTGGAGAACAACAACGGGTTCGTTGATAACAGCAGATGGGTGGCGCCCTTTTATATATGAAGGCGGCTAGGCGCTATTCGGTGTATTGCCGACTAATGGCGCGGGTCATTACTAACGCACACTAAATAGCACTAGCCCCCACGAGACTAATGATCGAGAGGAACTCTTCACGATTGGCCGCAGATGGTGTCATCGCGTCAACTCTCTTGGTAACACCAGATCGCCATTTGGGTAGAATTCTGGCAGCTTCAGTTGATCAAGAAACCGTTGGGAGAAGATGCCGTAAAGCCGGGCTCTTCCGAAAAAAAAAGAGGACGATGGGTGCAAAAACTGCCTAGCATATACCGCCTACCCGCGTAGCTTCCACTATCGTTTCCGCCTCTTCTGGACAATAATAGCCCTTGGCCTCGGCTAGGCCATGAAGAGCGGCATAAATATTGAAGGGGTGTTGTTGCTCCTGCCAGTGACCGCCCTTTCGTTTGCACGAGGAGCTGCAGCAGCAGCAGGCTGCCAGCGAGAACTGGTTTTCTAGCGCTCTGGCGAGGTGATCCGAGGAGCAACAACAGATAGCTTAGTCAGATCAAAGTCGTGCTACCTATCAAGCACAGCCTTATGAAAAATGTCGCCATAGTGGGGAGCAATAGCTTCTTTAGCTCGTGCTAATAAATGCAGTGCACCGAACACGAATGTTCTCCTTAGAATAGACATAGAGGACGACGCACTGCCTATCTTCAAAGAAACTGATGCTCGTTGAGGCCCTTCAAACAAAGGGCACGTTTTACATCTATTTCTTGTACAATGTGCGGCATACATTGGCACTACAGAAGAGGAAGCATAAAATGCCAGACATTTATCCACAATATCTTGCGTACAATTTCATACATCTGTTGCATGTACTTCTTTATTTTAGATATATTTGGCAGCAGCAGGCTCAATGGCGTTATTTCGCAACACAGGCGGCAGTTGTCCAACACACTACACGGAGTGGGCTGGCACGCCACACGCGCCGTTCTCTACTGGCCCTTTGCGTATTCCAACGATGCGGCCGCCGCCAGAGTACCACTCATTTACCAGCGCTGCAGTCGAAAAGGAGCTATCTCGCATTTCTGCTCAGATTACTGACCCAGACATCCGCCAGCTGTTGTTTATCAATATTATGCCAAACACACTCGACACGGCTATTGCCTGGCACTACGCCGGCGGAACGAAAGACAAGCTCGACTACCCGTATACCTTTGTTATTACTGGCGATATCAACGCCCAATGGACGCGCGACAGCACCAATCAGTTGCTGCCATTGCTGCCCTATGCTGCGGCTGACGCGAGCCTAAACACTCTTATTGCCAGGCTTGTCAACATGCAAGCAGAGCAGATAGCCGCGTACCCGTTTGCCAACGCTTACAAGCCGCCAGCGCAGTCCGGCTTGGTTCCAGGAGAGAACGGCTGGGCGAAGGGCGGCACTGTTCATGCGCCTTTCGATTTGCGCACAGTATTTGAGGCCAAATTCGAGATCGACTCGCTGGCTGCCTTTTTCAGGCTATCGACTGCCTTTTGGCGCGAACAACAACAAGATGCTGATAGTTTACTTGACATGGGAGTATGACGGCATGCTGTCACTATTGCTGTCGAGCTACTTGTGCAATTGCAGGCTCCGACTTTGATTCCGAGCAACGACTTAATGATGCGACGGTTCGTTTTGTGCGTACGGCTAACACTCCTACAGAGTCCTCGTTTGGCGGCGGACGTGGCAACCCTATCCGTCGTACGGGCATGGTGCGCACCCTGTTTAGGCCCAGCGACGATTCTGTGATATTCCCTTTTTTGGTGCCAGCCAACGCCATGCTGGATGTAGAATTGCACGCCTTGGCCGGCATGCTTGATAAAACTGGCGATACAACAATTGCCAGTCGTAGTAGGCGTCTGGCGGAGGATATTACGCGTGGTATTTACGAGTTTGGTACTGCGGAGCATCCCAAATATGGCCACGTATTTGCCTACGAGGTAGACGGATATGGTAGTCGCCTATTGATGGACGACGCCAATGTGCCATCATTGCTAGCACTGCCATACCTAGGCTTTGTCAATGCGACGGATCCAATTTACCAAAAACACTCGCCGTATGCTCTTATCGCCTGACAATCCGTGGTATTTCTCAAACGGAGCTTTGGGTTTGCTCAACGGTATTGGCAGCCCACACACGGGCTTCTGCAAAGGGTGGCCCATGTCTGTAGCTATCCAAGCGCTGACCTCTAATGACCAGCAAGAAATTGTTGAGGCTGTGCGTGTGCTTGCTGCGTCGACTGCTGGCTTGGGCCTGATGCACGAATCTGTTGACATTGACTCTGCAAATGGCAATTCGTTTACTTGTCCATGGTTTGCATGGCGCAATGGGGGTAGTTAGCGAGTTGATTACGCGTGTTGTGTCTGAGTATACTGGTTTATTGTGACATTTGGATAAATTTATTATTTCTACATAACTTTAATTTGCAGTCTGTAAAATTATAGCCACGTCAAATATGCTGGCTAGTTCAGGTCTTGCGTGATAAATTACTAATTGTGATACATTGCTCATACGAAGTGACTATTAGTATGCGATCAAGTGGTACATTTGGAGATTATTCTTGCCATGAAGTATAACTCGCCAGCATTATAAATGGCAACATGGACCAAGAAGAAAGTAGCTGCGCCTAGCCACGAGCTATCAAACAAGAACACAATAAGAGTTAATGCAATAGGCATTACAACCAGCATGACACCAGCCAAGTGCAGTGCTACTACTATGCTATGTCACCTGATGAAAAACTTGCCAAGACTCCAGCGTGCCAGAAAATGGTTAAAAAGAGAAGAAGTAACATGCCTGTTACATTAAACAAATATAGAAACAACTACATGACATATCCAAATACAGGTTAGATCTTTAGATATATCTACATATTTGGGTGTTTATTTAGACTATTGAGTTTCAGTTTTAAAAACTAGCAATTATTTTGGCAAATAATGTTTTTTTACGCCTAGCTACATACTCGTTATAAGTTTTATTCATATCTTGAAGCGTTGCAGCTGACTCTGCTAAATACGCATTTGCCCCTTCCCTGTATTCTTTCATCTCTCTAATATACTTATCATGCTTATCTTGATGAACATCGACTGGGTTAGCCAGTGCTTTAGCTTTTCTCTTAGCCCATGCATCATCTTTGGCCTTAGTAATAGCTTCAGCTATATCACCTAACTCGAGTGCTTTCTCATATGCAGCATCTTCAGCCGCAAGCTTCTGATCAGCTACTTTTTTAGCTTGTCTAGCCTTTACCACTGCAAGTCTATTAGCTTCCATGGCAACTGCCAATTTTTTATTAGCTTCTGCAACTATATTAATAGCTCTTGCTTTCCTTTCCTTTTTATCTTTAGCCTCTTTGTCAGCTTTTTCTTTAGCCTCTTTAGCTATTTCTGCTCTTGTCTTTTTGGCAGGCTTAGCCTTTGTTTTCTCTTCATCTCTCCTGGCAGCTTCAGCCATCCTTTGAGCCCGAGCATTCCTTTCAATCTTAGCTATCCTTTCTGCTTCGGCCTTCTTGTCGACATTAGTCCTATTTTCAGCTTTGGCCTTCTGAGCAGCTAATTTAAGAGCCCATGCAGCCTTATCAGCTGCAATTCTATTGGCTATTGCAGTCCTTTCTGCCTCACTCTTGCTTTTAGCCACAACCTTATCTTTAGTAATTGCTTTCATTGTTGCCAAGATCCTTTTATCTTTTACTTCCTTAGCCCGCTTGGCAGGTCCTTCGTTGGTTCTTCTTGGGGACATTAATGATGCAAGCCTAGCAGCCTCAGCCTTCTCAGCCTTTTCTTTTGCAAACTTGGCTCGTGCCCTTGCAATTACATCGGCTTTATCCTGTGCAAGTCTATCTGCTTTAAGCTTTGCAAGTCTATCAGCTTCTTCTTGTTGAATCTTTGCTCTAATTGCAGCAATCCTGGCCTTTCCTCTCTCTGTATGGGCTAGCTTCTCAATAGGTCTTGCCAACTCCACCTTAGCACGAATCTTTGTCATTTTCTCTCTTTCAGCATTTTCTCTATCCTCCTGCCTCTTCTGTTGAGCTTTTCTTTGCTCTTTCAGCTTTTCAATGTTGTTTGCTCTTGTTTGAGCCAGCCATATACTATTATTTGCTCTCCAGTCAGGTTTGGTATCATTTGAGTTGTCATCATTCTCTGTTTCTTCTAGCCCTTCATCTGTATCTTCTGGATACCTGTACTTGTTATAGAACATCCACACTATGATAGCATTAATAAAGCCCAGTGGAAGGCTGGCAATGCATATTGTGCTAGAGCCTACAATAATGTACAACATTATTTCTGGTGAAAATGGCTTGGCACAAGTGTCTCCATCCTCACACAAGTGCTCCTGGTAGCCCTGGTACAATGCTAGTGTCAGTGGGTCTTGTAAGGTAAATAATCCAATGGCAGCAAAGGCAAATCCATATGCAATGTGTCTGAACCTTCTACGTGCAAATAATGGAAAGTTTTTCCTAAAGAACCCCTTGGTACCAAAATTGCACAGGGCCAGCACTAACAGCCATATCATTATGACTCCACGTCGAAAGTACAGGATGGTAAACATGGGTGATGAATAGAAGGGAATCTGGTAGGCAATCATAAATCCCTGGCAACAAGCCATCAGTATACACACAATTATGTTTAGTGCATTACAAGCACGTTGGAAATGGCGCCTTTTATCCTTGGCCATTTCCTCTTCTGGACTCAGATAACGCGATTCCATTGTGTCAAAAGCAGTGGGTAAAGTTGTATAGAAAAAGTAATGATGTTGTAAAAAGTACAGAGTGGAAGGTAGATGACAAGCACCAAGAGCTCCTCAATTGTGTGGTCTCTCAAATTTGACATCTTTCTTTCTGTTATTTTAGAATATTTTACAAAGCAAGTGTTTCTTACAACAAAAGAAATATTTTGTATTTTCTTATCAGAAGGTGTCTTTGGCTTTGTATTTCGCATAAAACCAAATACCTTTGGCTCAATGTGGAATGCTCTTTAAGCAATTGTAGACATTACAATGACAAAGGTGCCTATGCCCATGAATGTGTTATCACTGCTGCTCTAACTAGTCGAAATAATGTATTGAATTATAATGTAAACATGCTACTAGCTAACTAAGCCCTATTTCTGCCATCATGGACAATGGCTGGGGGTAATACTCTGGAGGACCAAATTATGCCATCTTGTTAATGTAGCTCAAATAAGTTGTGGACATAATGTCAAGCTTTAAGGCTGAGTGATTATTGTGGAATGATGTCTCCATAGTGTGAAAACACATGCTTAGCAATTCACTGTTCTGAACTTATATTCGTTAATAAACAACAAATAGTAGAAAAGTAAATAGCTAATAAAGAAGATAAGAGAACTCCAAAGAAGAGACGGCTTAGGCTCTTGGGGTATGTCTTTTGTGAGGGATGTAAATACCTCCCCATGTCAAGATTACTGGAGCTGTATCTGCATACAGCTCTAAGCCAATCAACGTGCCCCTATGAGCCTATGCCAAGTGGTAGTAATGCTAAAACGCAGCTAAATACCACATCCATATCTCTATCAGTAAAGGCTAAGGTCATTAGGTATGTTCTGTCATTGCATTACTTCATTTTCATCCAATTGTCATTATTATTTATCCACCCCCATGGGGCAAAATCATCACCTGTCCAAGCCTCAACACAGGCATATATGTTCTCTTTTTGCTCTTCTTTGGAAATCGATTCACTCTTAAAATCTCTACCATCACCAAAATATATAAAGATATTTCTATCTTCTAATGAATTTATGTCAGTGGCAATTGGCTTCATTGATTTCTCCTTAATAATGTCTATAGTTGTACAGCTTTCTAATAGGTCTAGTATCTGGAAAGTCTTTATTGCCATGTCAATATTATGTTTATCCATAACAAGTTCAGCATATACCTTGGGCTTCCCACCATGTACATAGGTCACAGCTAAATAACTAGGCATAGCTTGAATAATCAGAATAGGTAATATGTATGTGGAAGAAAAAGTGTAGATGGTCATTTTCTTAAAAGTGGGAAGAACAGCTTGGCTTATATAGCAGGGAAAGGAGTGGCAAATACAATTGTTGCAGGAAGTGGCCAGTTTGGGGAATGCTGTGCAGAGTAGCAGTCTCTCTCCTGGTAAAGGCAGCAAAAGAAAAATGGGGAAGGCAATAAAGCTGCTTTCTTTGCTCCAAAGCATGATGTCATAGGCAGACTTCCAATTGTGGAGGATTGAAGGTGCTGTTTCTTTTGTAAGTACTTTGCTCTCCTTTTTCGTCATCAACTGCTGAAAAGCAAAAAAAGATGACATCACCAGTGTGCTTGCTTTCTTTACTTCAAAGCATGATGTCATAGGCAGACTTACTATTGTTGGGTGTTGAAGTTGCTATTTATTTATAGAACTTGGCTATCATTTTTCATCATCTGATGTAAAACCCAAAAAAACTATGACAACACTAGCCAATTTGCTGATCATGTCTTACATAAACACCTAATACTAATCAGCAGCTGAGTTGACAGGTGCAAGAATGGCTATGTATTATCCTGCTATAATCCACATGCAGAAACTAGCTTGGGTAATTGCAGCTGTCTGAGCATACATGCCAAGCAACTAACCAATAGTGACAATTTGTAAAAGTCAACACATAGCTGACTACAGCTCCCCTTAAAGAAATTAAGACCACTAAAACACACTAATTAATTTAGCCACTATTGCTTATTTGTTAAATTGGAACTATGATTTCACACAAAATTCTTTTTATTGCATATTACTGAAGTATACATTATGTCTAGAAAGTACACTAGTAACTTTAGGTATAAAACCAGCCTTTAGCAGCAGTAGGGGTTATGATCATTTCTAGCTGAATGTGTTTAAAAAAACTCTCAGCACCCATCCAGGATGCTGTTTGGACCCTAGCAACCAGAGCAGCCAACTTTGTCTAATCTTGATTATTCTGCACTTTGACACTATATCTTGAATTTTTAATATTACTGTTTGCTCATTGCAAAGCCTGTAAGTGCAGAATGTTCCCTGCTGTGATGGCTTGGTGCCACTAATGCTGAGCAGCCCATTGAGAAGGTGTTTGGTCACCACCCCTGCAATGGGTGTGTCCATCTTGTCAAGAGTAGTGACAGATTTGTCAAGTGTAATAGGTAGAGTTGTTTTTTGTTAGATCATAAATGATAAATCATCACAACAAAACCAATAGACTTTTCTTTGCATGCCTCTCTATAAGTGATTTGTACTTGGCTACCCTATATCCAATATAACTTGACAATGCCTTGGCCACCAAGCCCTCAAAATCCAATGTTGCTATATGTTCTCTCATATCTAAAAATAAAAATATTGGTATTCAAAACAATAAAAGACAATGAAAGAAAATATGAATATTACTTACATTTGTAATGTATTCAGCACATCTGCTTGTATCTTGCCCCACTTTGTGTTTGCAGCTTGACCATGGTTTCATAGTGCTCAAAAAATTGTCTGATAAATGTCTCTGTAAGTTTCAGTAAGGGTGTTCATGGAATTTTCTCCAAATGCAGCTGCAATGTAATAGAATAAAAACGTAAAGAGAGGAAGAGGGAATCTATTCTAACATCCCGCCAAAGGGGCGGGTTAAAGTCCTGGAAAGAAACGGTGCCGATCTACATGCAAGAATGCATACATGTCCGCCTATGCGCCCCACTGCGATTGGCTTGCGAGTCACGTGATTAAGGCGTGACATGCAAATGGGGAAGCAAAAGTCATGATACCTTGAATCTGAGCAAGGTAAGCTGCCAAACATAATACTGGATCTCACGTACTAACCACATCTCATGAATCAATGTTGATAGTAATTCTCACTGTACACAATGTTCCTCTTGAACATAATAAAATTTTGTGCCCTCTGGTCACCTAGGTGGCTGTCCACAGATGTATTCCATATCAGGGTTTCCTGAACTAATTGTAGGTTTGGAGTATGTGAGTTGTTTGCAGCTAATGCCTAAGTTCACCAGTCCTTACGTCTTTGTATTTTAGTAAATAAAAAGTAATAAAGATAAAAGGTGATTTCCTAACTAGTCTACGGCTGCTGGTGCGTGGCCCCTTATATAGGGCAAATGGTCCGTGGGGCAGTAACAGCGCTACTGCTTGTGATCGAGGCACCATTGATTACAGCTGTTGATATTAGGCACAATAAAAATGTCGGATATCGTCGTTGAGCATCGTTGAGCGTCGAAATCCTACACTAATGACCTTGTACTTGGATGGGACTCTCTTGGGATCAGTGGCTGTTACCTCAGGAGAGCCCTCCTGCACCTGGAACATTAGACAAAAATATGTTTTATGTCTATAAATATTGAAAAAAATTGAGACAAGTGGATGGTTTATAGTAAAGTTTGTATAAGCCTATTTCCAGCTTTTTAAATTTACCAACAAACCTCTCTAGCTACATTTATAGATTTGGGCAATACCCAAGTAGACTGAATCAATATAGACTTTTGTGATTGAGTAAAAATTTGTCTCATCTCTTGTTGTGCAGATATACAACAGATTTGTTTCATAGCCAGATAGAATAAGTATTAAATTTATTAACCAAGTAATTCATCTAATAAAAGTCACTGTTATATTCACAGTTATAGTTTCTGTGTTATCCAGGGCATTAATCAGCAGGAGCACAAGTATTGGCCAATATATTCTAGGCGGAATATATGTCACTAATATACAGATTATAATATATCAACCTAGATATAAATATGGCCATGCACCCCTGCATTTCTTTTACAAAACAGTATAATATGCTTATGTGCAGGTCAAAATAAACAGTTACATATGGGGTAGAGCAGTTAGTGCATTGCTCTGCTTAGTGACTAGGCAAAGAGTGTGACATAGCACTCATATGAGACATCACAAGGGGGTATTGGTTGTCTATGCTTATCAAAGTGTTTGACTTAGTATTTGTATGTTTTCCCATTCAGTACTAGTCTGGGAATCAGGGGGTTTCTTTTTGTTTATTGTTTAAATATCACTAACATCGCAAAGTAGGAACATACAAATTTGTTTTCCTCTTGACCAACATCTCTTTCTCTTTTGTAACTTTTGAATGTTTAGTAATTTACCTTACTACCCAATAAAATTTTCATTGCAATAGAACAACAGTGACACATCAACGACAAAGAGGAATAGTGTTCATTAATACTACGACATACCTCAGACACAAAAGGTTGTTGAGGATGATAGTCACTAGAAAAAAAAAACTTTCTAGTGTGTCTGATGGACACTAGTGAAGCCCCAGCGGCATCTCTTCATTGGGTCAGCCTTGGCAGAATCAGCTAGCTCGACGTTAATGTCCCACACACGCATTGTACCATCATCGCCACATGTTGCCAGCTGTGTTTTCTCTGCTCCCGGGTACCATGCTACACAGCCAGCTTCCTTGATGTGGCCCTGAAGTACAGCTCGACGCTTACTGCTGTTCTGGCCATACATATCAAGCTCCCACACAACCACGCTGCCATTAGCTGAGCCAGCAGCCAGGTGGCGCCCACATGGGCTCACCGAAGTGGTAATGTTGAAGCTGCTGCACTCAAACTCCGGCGCATCGAGCTGGGCAATCGGAGTATCAGGCAATAGCGCGTTGTGTACGTACACCCGATTGTCATTGCATGCTGAATACAGGCGCGTACCGTCTGGGTCCAGGGTCAGTGATGACGTGCCACGCGAGCGTCCAGCAGAGGATGGGAGCAAGGAGGTAGCTGCAGGTGTCGGGAGTTCCGTGGCACGTATCGGGACGCTCATACGCGTATCCCAGTACTTGACAGTTTCACTCGTCGAGCCAACGGAGGCAACAAGATTCGCATTGTGACGCAAGTGCTTAATGGCGGTGACACTGCCTGCGACCAAGCTGCCCTTGCCACGCGGTGCCTTTCCAACATGTCGCAGTCCATAATGAGCACGGCTGATGGTATTGACTGGGCGGTAAGAGTACTCGTCGCCAACCTTGGCCTTGTTGACTCGCAAGTCCCACATCATGATCGAACCGTCGCGCGAAGCACTCGAAAAGCAGTGCTGGTCTTCGTGCCGCCAGCTAACTGAGCGCACCGTCTGCGAGTGGCCGCCGAAAACACCAAGCAGCTTTTGCTGCTCCACATCCCACAGCCGACAAGTCTCGTCAGCCGATGCAGTTACCATGCGCGTATCATCAGCGTACCACTCGACGTCGAATATAGAGTTGTCGTGCCCACGCCATCTCACTACTGGCTGCATTCCGTCTTCGCCAGCTACGTCCATCTTGCTATTGACAGGGTCAATTAGGCTGATCATACCGCCTTCGTCCACCAGCGCCAGCCTTGATTGCGTACCAACTGAGTTGCTATACTTGCACGCTAGCGGCAGTGCGCCGATTTGCGAGTCTTCTTCGGCTTGCAGTCGGTAAACCCTGGCCTCCGGTGATACGAGCGACTCTAGCCGGTTTATAGTCGAGACAGCGCGCATCGGTACGTTCTGCTGACGCTGCCTCAGTCGGATAGCAGAACGCGCGCTGTAGAGGCTACCGTATTGCGCAGCAGGACTCTTTGGTGCTGGGGCTGGCAGAATGATATTGTGGACAACAGAGGACTGCGTTGGTGGTGTGGGGACTGATATGTGTAGCGACTCTAGGCGAACGCGCTTCAGCACCTTTCCTTCTAACTGGTCAGAGTTGCCTTCAGGAGCAGTGTTTTCCTGGCTAGAGCTAGAGAAAGGCGCTGACCGGCGCTGGCGCTTGTTGCTGTGACGCTGGGCGGCATTAAGCGCGTCAAACAGTGTGGTCTGTCGCGTGGGCGTCCTGGCGGCACTGCTGTTGTTTGCGCGCTGCGTAATATCGGTCAGGGCCATGAGAGTAGGTAATTCGTTTTTAGGATCTAGACCTGATTTAGAAAAAGGGAAAGTACAACAAAGTAACAAGATAAATTCGAAAAGCCAAAAAGAGCAAATTGACAAAAATAGAGAAAAAGGCAGCGCGGAGTCCAAACGCGTAAAGCTTTACGAAAAAAAAATGTACGCGTCAAAATTCGACATATTGATCTGCACACGTGATTGCAATCAGCCAAATAGCATGTTCAGGTCGTCCAGGCGCTGCTGGCGAGAATGCGTGCCAGTAGTAATGGCCAGGGAGCCGTCGTCATCCGTATCATTGCCGAGCGCAGCGTCACTATCAGCATTTGGATCGCGAAAGCGCGTGCTGTCCATCAGCGAGATATCAGCGACCTTGGCCTTGCGTGTCTGTAGCTTCAAGATCCGCTCTTCAATGCTGTCCTTGATAAAATAGCGAGTGACGGTTACCGGGTTCTTCTGGCCAAGCCTGTGAATGCGGTCGATGGCTTGGCTCTCAACACTCGGGTTCCAGAACGCGTCCATCAGGAACACATGGGTCGCATAGGCCAGGTTGAGTCCAACACCACCTGCTCGCAGCGACAGCAAAAGCACCTCGATTCCTGGATCCGTCTTGAACAAGGCCAGGTTTTTGTCACGGTGCACGCGCTGCATTTTGCCATCCAAGCGCGTAAACCGAATGTTGCGCTGTCGCAACAGGGGTTGGATGAGGTCGAGCATTGAGGTCCACTGCGAGAACACCACACACTTTTCGCGCAGACCGGGACACATTAACAGCTCCGCCTGACGCGCCACTACCGCCGGGTGACTCTGATCCACCTTGAAGTCAGCGTCAGTAGCCCACTGCCGAGCGCGGATCTTGTCAATGTCGCTGATAAGCGCGTTTGCCTTTGTGCTCGAGTCAAACGACCTGCATTGCCGGTTAAGCTCCTCGTAGTCCCTATTGATATCGTCGCTAGCAGCTGCGCCAGGCGATAACGGGTCAACTGGCACGTCAGAGCTACTCGTAGCCAAAGCATCGCCACTCGCTGCAGCAAGGCCCTGTAAGATATCTCGGGTTGACAGGTGCGTCACGTCGCCTAGCCCAAGCATGTCGCCACAAAGCACGCACTCGGTCAGCGTGTTAGCAGCAGGTCCAGCTAGCAACGCGTCCTTCTCCCTAAGACTGGCAGGCGCGGCGCCGAATAGGATGGTTTGGCACTTGCGACACGCAATGTGCTTGCACTTTGTAACTCCTGGGCCAGGAAGGGCGTTGGTGCCGAGTTTGAGCAGACTAGGCAGCACTGCCGGAGGGATGGCACATTCGCCACAGTAGCCGCACTTGACGTGCACGCCGTGGGCACTGGCCTCGAGCCTCCACCAGTCCAAGGGATCTGACTCGTCAAGCAGGTTAGGGCTGGCCATGGCCACCGCGCAAAGATCTGCCGCGATATGCGCCCGGGCTGGCTTTGTCTCATGCTTGGCCACAATCTCTGGCTTGGCTTCTGGCTTTACCTCAGGCTTGGTCTCGGTCTTTGCCTCGGTCTTTGCCTCGGTCTTTGCCTCGGTCTTTGCCTCGGTCTTT
>JANBQS010000304.1:9137-21625 GCA_027577415.1 Coemansia sp. RSA 922
GAGGGCTGAAATGTCGATGCCTGTGACGCCGACAGCAGAAGCGTTGCCAATGATAGGGGCGCCGGCGGCAGGGCCGAAGTAGGCTGAGATGTCGCGATCTAGGACGCCAGCGGCAGGAGCATTGCCAAAGGTAGGGGCGCCGACGGCAAGAGTGTCGCCAAAGGTAGGGGCGCCAGCGGCGGGTGTGGCAAAGGCTGAGATGCCAGCGGCAAGGGCGCCAGCGGCAGAGGCAAAGGCCGAGATGTTGCGGGCTGGGACGCCGATAGCAGGAACGTTGCCGAAGGTAGGGGCGCCAGTGGCAGGGGCGACGAGGGCTGGGATATCGAGGGCAGCAATCAGGCGTTCGATTGCAACTTTCTCGCTCAAACTGCCGCAGTTTGTAAGTGACGAGCCGGTTGCTGCGCCGTCGTTGGTTATCTGCCCGCTACCTCTGTGGCGCTTTGGGGTCATCAGCAACTCTGTTGATTCGTTGGTCGGAGCTGGGCGCTTCCCCTCCTGAGCCGTAGTTGGACGAGCAGCGGGCAGAGCTGCTATAAGCAGAGAAGGCAGAGCCGCAATGGGTGGGCAAGGCGAAAGCAACTTGGTAGGCATGGCGGAGTCGTCGGTAGTGGCGTCGACGACAGGGATAGCAGGTGTGCGGGCACTTGCCAATGAAATTGTCTCCATAACAAAGCTCACATTAGTACGCGCAGTTAGCTCGAGCTGTTCACTATCGAGTTTGAGCCGCTCATCATTCAGTCCGTGCTCTCTCCTGTAGAGCTCGAGTAGTTCGGCGTTGAGTAGGGCCTGTCTGATGATGAGATCAAGTCTCTTGGAATTGAGACCTAGTCCCCTGTTATGGAGTTCGAGTGGCGTCTCGACGATCTGCCTGTCTGCAGAATGGATGGCTTGATCTTGCGGCCTAGTAGCGGAGGCGCTTGGCTCGTAGTTGGTGGGCTTGTCCATTTGCGATATCGCTCGTGTGAAATGAAGTGCTTGGCGATGGGACAAACGAAGATGAACTAGGCGTGCGTGAGTGCGCGGGTATACTTGGTATGTTGCGAATGGGCTATAGCGCGAAAAGGGGACTTTCGAAGTGAGCGAAAAGGTGGTATATGTGAACTGTAAAAAAAAGGAAGGAACCGAGGGAGGGCCAAGGGTGTGGTTTATATACCCTGAGCGGATACTCCTAGATGTGCTACAAAATGATGACCACCTCTGCAAGCAACGCCACTCAGCCATTTTGGCCCACACACATTATCCCCCCCCTTCACGACATTGAGCGATCCTCACGCGGCAATTGCTCTCTTTTTTTTCAGACTCCGGGTGGCTCACCGACCAAAGAAAAATGATGCTAGGGAAGCGTAAAAAGCAGCATGCATATCCAGCAAAAGCAACTGCCGGCATATAGTGGGCGTCAGCCAGCTCACTCTCTGCAACCAAGGCTTACCAAGAATCCGCTCCATGCCCCCACTGCCACATTCGAGATGAGGGGGTGCTTGAGGGGTGGACATCCAAACCCAGTACTTTTTTGTTTTAAATAATACACAAGCTTGGGCACTTGCATGCGATGATGCCGACTTTATGAGAGTTGCTGCGGAGAGAAATATTTTTCGCCGCGTTCGCATTGTCGGATTTAAAATAAAACCACTAACCAGCGCCCCTTGATGACAAGAGACGTCTTGGTAAGGGAATAGGCGTGAAAAAAGCCATTTTCAACACGATGTATGGCCATTTATTTCAAATAAAGTCTAATTGTCATGACATCAAGCCCCTTGCCATCAAAAAAAACACAATTACGTAAAATGCAGATGTTCCCCGAGTACAGCCAGGCTATCAATGCGTGGCGTCGGCATTTGTTGGGGTATCTTACTTGCCCGGGTACTTCAGCTCCATGCGGCCATACATAAATTGACCTGCAACTCCAGTTGTCAAAAAGCGAAAATCCAAAGACATCCAATGGTATTGCGCTATTCTACCGAGAGCAGTGGCTTATGTAGGCAGCTGCATTTTCGGGAAACGCGAAGAGCATCACAAGGAACACAATGGAAACACTTTTTCGGTTCCAGTGATATTTTTGGCTTTTTTTGGCGCGGTACCTCTCGGCCTCTGGAGCATGTGTTCGCCTATTGTGCAGATCAGGTGTCGCATGCTTTACTTGCCGTGGGCGCCTATGCCGCTGTCAGCGTCAACGTAATCGGAAGACAAGAAACGACTGTTATTGGCCATTGGATCGGCATCGTGGATCGGCATTGCGGCAACAGGTTGGGCCAGATGAGCCGTGGCAGTTGTTGATGGTAGTGATAGCGCTGGCTATCTATACCTCGCCTGCGTGTCTGCCAGTGTATCTTAGTTGTCGACATATTGTCTGTGACGACCTCTTGCGCCGAGGCTTTTTGTTATCGGCTATCACCACATACTTTGAGCAATTCGCTGAAACCCCCCAGCAAATACTACTATTGCACATGGCGAGCCTGGACAATGTGGTGAGTAGCTAGAGGTATGGATCCCCGTAAAAAGATTAGATATGGATTTAATGACCCTCATTTCGGTGGTTGACAAATCATTTATAATATCGGCTTGTTCTGAAAATGAGCATATTTGTTGGATAGTAGCGTTGGTGATGCCTGGTATTCCAAATTAAAACATACTACTAAAGAGTGCATGTGTGGTCATCAAGGCATTGAGAGCAAATAAACTACTCCTCGGGTGTCTCGAGCGTATCTTGCAGCATTGTCATGCCAGTAGAGGGACGGCCAAACCAAAAGCGCGTGGGCTCCATGGCAGCGGCGTTGATGGCTCTGAACATGGTGCGCATCACCCTCAGCATCATCCTCATGGCGTTCTGGGGCACGGGAGCCAGCTGGATGCCATATTGGCAGCTCTCGGGCGCAGGTGGGGCGGCAGAGGCTCCAGCGGCAGTAATCGAGTCAACAGTACACACGGGGAGGTACCACACGTCGCCAGACTGGACGACGTTCATCGACAAGTGAGTGAACTTGTTCATCGTCGGGTCAAACACCTGAGTGATCATGACGGGTGTAGTGGCATCAACGCTCAACACGCGGGACATGTCAAAGTACGAGATCAGGCGAAACAACAGCGACTGAGTCAGCGAGCTCGGCATCTGAACGACCTGGGGCATCTGCGGCAATTGGCCAACTTGGGGCATCTGCGGCATTTGGCCTGAGACAACACGAGTATCGGCGACCTTGGGAGCAAGGCTGGTGGTGTCAGGGACATTAGGGGCAGGGCTAGTCGTGTCGCCGGTAGGCTCGGGGTTGGTCTGAGCCAGAACAACGACGGCAAGGCAAGAGATGGTGGCGAAGGAGGTCTTCATGATGAATAGTTTTACTTTGCTGTTCAAAGGTGTCGTTAGGTATAAAAAAATAAAGGCAGGCAAGTGCTGGTACTGAATCCAAAAACTGAATAGGGCAGAACATGCGGTATTTATACTGACGTTTCTAAAGACATGGCCACAAGTAAAAAAGAAAACACTTGCTAACATCCATCGTCGTGTCTCTAGAGTTGAAACTGAGCGGCAATAACTGGCATATTTATAGATGTTCTGTCGATGATGACCAGCGTGAACCAGGGTTGCTATGCTGGGTACCAGCGGAAGTTGACAAACCGACACTAAGAATAAATGGCACTTTACACTACAAAGTCGCTTAGTTGCTAAACAGGAAACATGTCACCAAGTAGAATAATGACAAAGTCGTTGTAGTGGAGCGCTGCATTGACACAAGCCGTGGTCCTTGAGTCCGAGATTGTCTCGAAACCTTGGCTAATTCTACTCTCTGATGAGGTATTTGGAACATGAACACACTCGTAAATTGAGTTTATAATTCGCCCATTATGTACGTTACTGTGTGCATTTTGACATGGTAGGGTTTGGCGTTTGCCCATACAGGGCTCCAATATAACGACATCATCTTTTATTTCAACTGTCTCGATAGTTCTTTTGCATGTCATAGATATTTTTTATTGTTCATATGGTCACTCGGGTTTTAGATGAGACAACACTGGCAGAGTGTTTTCCAACTCCACAAACAGCCCACTATTTTTAGTTTTCCACAACGACGCCCTCCTCTAGCCAGTTGGATTTCATACAGCGACTATCTAAGACTATATTAAAGAGGGAGTTTGCGATATTAGAGAGTCCACCGGGGACAGGCGAGTCGCGCAGTATTATTTTTGAAGTTTTGACTTGGCTTAAACACAGTACCAAGCGCAGAGCCCGAGTAGCCCCCATTGCTGCGGACACTACTCTAGCGACGACTGGCGATGACCAACGACCAGATTGGGTATGCTCGGATGACGCAAAGCAAAAGTACTCGCGATGGGTGGCCAATACTCGGCGGAGGGAAGCAGCGGAGCGTAAGAAAGGGATGATGGCCAGCCGACGAGCAGCGCCGACAGATGTGAGCAAAAAATGCAAGCACTAAGAGGACGGCAATGACAGCGATGACGAAATGATAGTCGTTGAGGCGTACTACAGCGGCGGTGAAGAAAACGCGCAACAGAAATCCGACACCATGCTTGACAACGATGGCGAAGTGCAGTACTCAGCAGCAGTACGCAAACTACTGGAGCGACGTACTGGCAACCGACCACTCTACAATAGCAGCGGCAACGACAATAGCGACAGCAATGATTCTAGCCAGTCAGCAGTACCGCCTAAGGAGCCCAGCGTAACAAAGATAATATATGTGTCGCGGACTCTCTCAGCTCCAGAGCAGTTTGTCAACGAGATTAAGCGTACGCAGTTTGTCTCCAATGATTAAGTCAAGTGTGTGACATTGGGGTCGTGGATGCAGCTGTGTGTGAATAACCGGGCTCGGTAAGGTGCACAGTCAGTTTATGCCATCAACGAGCGCTGCTTAGAGATGCAGACGGCTGGGAGTAAAAAAGAGAGCCCGATGTGGCTACCTACCACTACAGCATACGCCGATGCTGGACTTTAAGAGCGCGACTGGGTTAGCTATCATGGACATTGAAGTGCTTACTAAGGAGTGTCAGTGTCACTGAAACTCGCTAAGCGACTGGCGTACTATGAGATCATAGGTGGAGCACAGTCTGCGATTAGTAGTGTTATTGAGATCATGAGTTCGAGAGCTAAAGAGCTGTACGAGTCGCCGTGTATGAGAGCTGTTAACCAGTCCATTGGCCGTGCTATACGCCTTCGCAATGACTAAGCTGCTATTTTGTTTTTTGATTCAAGGTATGCGGAGCAGCGTATTTGTCGTAAGCTAACTACTTGGATAATTGTATTTACAACTAATAATTTTCCTTTGTTCAGTATTGGCCCAAGTGTCTTTATTCTTTAAGCGGGATTTTATATAGAGGTATGTTCCCCATATGTGCTAGCTTCAAAAAAAGCATGCATGCTAACTACCTGCTGACGTCAAACCCAAACCAGCGGGGTTAGTTGAGGTGCTCTCGAGTCATGGACCATAGTTCGTGCCCATACAGGGCTCCAATACAACGACTTCATCATCATCGTGACCTCATCACATTAATTTTGGACAAATCAACTCACTCTCTGTCGATCCTCTATCTAAATGTCTATTTTTCTTTTGCTATCTAGTCACTCATGAACTCTGTCATTGCTGCTACAAGCAGATTATTATCTCTGCGCCTTGTACACCTGCGTATAGGGAAGCCAATCGTATTGAGTAGATACACAACTGATACCCCTGGCTTGGAGCAACCAGAACCGCCTACAAAACGGCAACCAGTACAACTACCGATTCCAATCAAACTGGACGACCAAGACATTGAGGAAAAGCATATACGCGGATGGGGCAACGGCGGACAAAAGCTCAACAAAACCAGCAGTTGTGTCCAATTGCTACACCGACCCACAGGGACCATGATCACCTGCCAAGACACGCGGTATCTACAGCAGAACCGAAAGATTGCACTAAAACGTCTAAAGGATAAGCTGGATCTACTGACCAATAGATCTAGCTCCAAGACTGGGAAAAAGATCGCAAAGTTACAGGCACGGAAACATAAGCAGCGACAGCGCGCAAAGAAAAAGTACCATAGCGCGACTACCGCCTCCCTTGATCCAGCTGACACTAGCACTGATTAGATTATTAGTAGAATGCGGCGAATAAAATGTCTCCCGCTATAAGACTGCGGCAAATTACTCCGAGAGATCCGTCTCCGCCAATATAAAGTCACGCAGGGAAAGCGCGCGTAAAATGCGATTGCCCACGGTTGTAGCTTTACTTTTGGATGGCCCGTGCCGTTATTTTTTTCTAATAGTGACTCGCAGCAGAGCATGTGAGTGAAAGTGCGGTGAAAATACAACAAATCGAATAGTAAATATACGCTGTACAGGGAGCGCACTCTATTTCGTAGAATTTTTGGAGAGTGCTATTGCACAGCGACGGAGAATTATAAACGATGTATAAAAGCAAACTGGTCCAGCCACTCTCTCACCAACTATCAAGCCAGTAATTTAACATCTCCTCCCTATCCACACGCCTTATTATTTGTACTACATATCAACCATGTTGGCCAGACGCAACCCAGCCTTTGCTCGACTCGCTCTATCTGCCAAGCCCACCCAAGTGCGGAACAGCTCTGCCATACCCGCCAATACAGCTTGGAAGAATGCCAACCCCAGCAGCGAGTTTACCGTCTCTGAGACCACTGGATTCCTACCTCGTCATGATCCACTTCCAGTGCTCCCGAGCTACTTCGAGCGACTCGAAGAACTGCTCCACGAGATGCCTATCTCCAAGGGCGACGGCACCTATGGACTCCTACACAGTGGCCGCTTCGGTGAGCGCATAGAACGCGAGCTACCCCTATATGACGTGGGTTTCATATTTGATAGTCGCATTCTCTCTGCCCTCTACCGCGACTATACCTTCCTAGCATCTGCCTACCTCCTCGAACCATGCGACATACAATTCCGCCTCGCCCGCAACTACGGTCTAGCCCGTCGCATCCTACCCGCCAACATTGCCGCACCCTTAGAGACTATTGCCGCTCGTCTAAATGCCCGTCCCTATTTGGAGCACTCGATGTCTTTCACCTTTTACAACTACCGGCGAAAGGACGCCACCCAGCCACTCACCACAGACAACATTGAACCTATCCGCCGTTTCTCGGGGTGTGACGCCGAGCACAGTTATATTGTCGGCCATGTAGCCGCCGCTCAGCGCACAGGCTCAATGGTATCAGCCGCACAAGAGATTCTGCGCAGCGTGCGCAGCGACAGCCGCCCAGCATTTGATAAGGCAATGCGTCAGTACACGAAGGCAATGGCTCAGGTCAACGATATCCTGTCACAGACACTGAAGAATACAAGCGAGTACGCGTCGTTCCGTACTTTCCTCAATGGCTGCAACAAGAACCAGCCCATGTTTAGCAACGGTGTACTCTACGAGAGCTCCACCTCCTGCCCGCTACCAAGCGGGCAGCAGCCAAGGCATTACTTGGGTGTCGCTCAAAGCAGCAACCCGATTGCCTCACTCGGTACTCATCTCTTCCAGCTGTCCAACCTCAGTCCACGCGGTACCCTGCCCTGCGCTAGCTCCAACAATGGCGTAGACAGCTTGCGGCCCGAAAACTACCAGTCCTTCTTGGCCCACATCAGTGCCGAGTCTCGCGTCTTGGGCGTTCAGACTTTTGCTTTGGGCAGTCCGGCTTCGTCGGTCGAGTACATGGCCGCACTCGATCAGGTCTTGGCCTACCGCTACCGCCAGTGGGCCAACCTCCGCGACTCTATCCCGCTTCAGTCTTCAGGAAAGTCGGCTGCCTTCCGCGACTACTTTGATGTCCAAACTCGTCACGTCAGAGACGTCGCCGAGTTGGTCCATCGCACTCACGCCAACACCGATACTGAGCTACTCACTCCCGAAAGTCGCGCTCGTGCCGAGTCCATGGTTCACCGGGCTGAGATGGTCCGTCGCTCGCTCAATCGAATTATCACTGACCCAGAGACAGCGCCGCTAGCAATGAGCATGATAGCATACTAAGAAGCACAAAACACAGTTCAATAAACCTTTATACACGAAAATAATAATAAAAATAATGGCGCTTATGCTTGGTTTTGCACGAAAAATAGCAGATACGCTGCTGGCGAAGCAACTTTTTGCTCGGGGACTGGCGAAACTCTGGTGTCGTCAAAGTAGTTCCACTGACCGCGGTGCCCATTAAACACGCTAGCCGTGTAGTGGCCGCCCGACAGGGTACCAAAGTGGTTAGCCACCGCGTAGAGATTGTATCCAGTAGGCGCGACCTTGCATACGCCGGGCATCACGTAGTTCTCCATATTGAGATTTTGCGTAGGGAACTGGACGTCGGTCTCGAGCTTTTCGCGGAAGTGCCCAATAGTCGAGAACCGCTTCAGGTGCACAATAAGCACAAGCGGCAGTCGCGAGATGAGCAACCGCTTGCTTGCTCGCCGCTTGGTCTGACATTTCGGACATTGCCACTTGTTGTCGCCCTCGAGCACCTCGACCTCCGAGTACGCGTCCAAGCACTGGTAGATGCTGACTGGAGGCGCGTTATGTCGGCCCAATGAGCTCTTGCGCACCAAAGAAGTAGCCGACTTGCCGCCATTTCCCGAATATGACGGAATGGGCACCGACAGCTCTGTAAATGTAAAGTAAGTCGTCGATGTGTGCTTGCAAGATAGGCAAGTCAGTCGCGACTGCACTTGGCCCTGGAAGATGCTAGTCATAATCGACCAGTTGCGCCGAATGTACCGACCCCACTGCACATCCGCCTGCTGCATATCAGTCATACGCTCAAACATAAACTCCTCCTCGGGCGTCAAGTCACGCTCAGGTGGCGGCCGCGGGTGCACACGGTTCATCGACTCGTGAAGCGTATCCAAGATAAACGACGCAAACTCTTGCGCGTCCTCTTGGTCGTTGCTCTTGAATTGCGCCGAGCAACTGCCAACGGCCGAGCGGAACGCGATAGGTGACAGCGAGCCGTACTGTCCACGCCACATATTGTGCACAAGCCGAGCAAACTCCACCACCACATCCGACTTGCCATTCTTGCTATTGTCGCGCACCAGGTCCTTCTTCCACCCACCCTGCAAAAAGTACCGCGAGAACGGCGCTGTGCCCACCAGGCACTGGATCACGCAGTTCATAAAGCAAGTGTTGCCAAAGTTCTTCAGACCAGTGGCTCCATAAGACGCCGAGTCCAGCGAGAGCGGGTTCCGGCTCGAGGGAGTCAACAGCTCGTTGTTGGCAGCTCCACCGCTCGACGGGTCCATAAACGGATATCCGGCTGCTCCGCTGGCCACCATCATCTGGGCTTGGTGGTCATACGCCGTCGAGTTGCGCAAGTGGCCGCCAGCGTGCATCCGTCCATTGAGCGATGGGTCCGATCCGGCCGCTACAGGGTGATGGTAGAATCCCTGACCGCTGGGTACGCTATACTGCTGTCTTTGCTCTTGCTGCAATTTCTTACGCGAAATCGACGGGCTGGGCGGGCGCACAGTAACGGTCGGCGGTGGTCTTGGCGGCAACGGCTGAGTAGGCATTGCTGGCTTCAATGGCAATTGCTGTTCAGATGCCGGTTCCGGTGCTGCTGCTGACACAGCAGAAGCGTGCATTGCCGATGCCATTTGCTCTTGCTCCTGGATATAAGCAGCTGGCTTAGGTGGCAGACGGGCCTGTGGCACTGGCGGTGGATCTCTGCGCTTCTTTGGCTGTTGCTCAGGCTGGTGCTGGCGCTGTTCGGCCACCTCAGTATAGGCTGGAGGTGGTTGCATCGACGAAACAGCTGGGTACTCGTCGACAGGCTGACTGACATGTGTTGACCCTGTGAATCCATAAATAGGATTGTCAAAGATAGTCTTGCGCCGCTGGACGTTAGAGTACCGGTTCGGGATATGTGGCAAGGGCTTTGGCGCCATGTCCGACTCTAACGAGCTGTAGGCTGCCTCCAGCTGCACTGTATCAGGGACAACTCCCTGACTCACGGCCTCATTTTGCACACCACTTGTCTCCGCCACGGTTGTGTAGGAGGTACCGCTAGGTGGCATAGAGGTATTGTATCCCTGAGTATAAGACGTGTGCGCAGTCGGAAGTCTACCGGCAGTCGACTGCTGCTGGTCCTGCTGGTAACCTTGCTGCTGTTGCTGCTGTTGATACACCTGTTGCTGCTGATAGTATTGCTGTTGCTGCTGGTACTGTTGCTGATAGGCGCTGGATTGCTGGAAAAAGTCAAAGACCGACCCAGCTGCCGCAACTCCATTATTCCGATTGTAGGCAGCTACAGTGGGCTGATACGGAGTGAGCTGGTGCATACTGGATACCGAGCCAGTAGACGCATGGTAGGCGAGCATCGAAGACGCATCCGGCGCGACACTGCCACTAGCACTGTTGGTATAGCCCCATTGCAGTTTGCCTGTCGATAGCGGTAGTGCGTCCATGGCCCTGCGAGCTTCGTCCGACCACACGCAACGCTCGCGGCCCACAGCCTGCACCCAGCCATCAAACCCACCGATCAAAAACAACGGCGGATGTTTTAGTGGCTTTTGGTACTCGTAGTGGTAGATAGCCGAGTTGAGAAACTCTATTGCGCTGACCTCCGTGCTACCAGAGTCGCCAAATGAGCGTGCTGACTGGCACACATAGACGATAAGGTCGAATTCATCTCGCTGCCGGAACCACCGTTGCTGCTCATCGGCGACAATGGCTAGCGACGATTCGATCTCTGTCGACGTGTACTTTTTTTGCAACCCGATAGGATCGACATTGACTGTGTACCGATGATCGATTCGTCCCCACACGTAGTCTTGGTACGGCCGCACATCCAAAACTAGTACCGTAGGCCGTCCATTACCTCCTGAGCGCGAGCGATCAAACAGGCCCAATAGCTCTGTAGGCGTGCAGGTAGTGGTGTTGGAGTCGACAAACTCGACACTGGCAGGTGTGATCTCACTACTCTTCGGCAACTGTGGGCTAATGGCCATGGCGACCCGGTTGCTACCACTACTGGAGCCGACGATAGACACGCCCTGCATACCACGCGACTGGGCTTTCGCGCTGGCGTCGATAACGCGTGCCTGTGAGTCAATCTCGTTAAAGTCATTCATCTGCTTAGCCAGCCAGGGACTCTCTTGCGCCGACGACGACTGTTGCAGCGTATATGACTTTGCAGCATCGGCAGCGTTAAGAGGGACTTCGGGGTACGCGCGCGCAAATTCGCTCTCTGCTTGGACGACTTTCTCAGAGTTGACACTGGGGTTTTGGTCAACGTCAACGGCGGAAGACTCGATGCAGGGCCATTTTTTGAGTTCGGCAGACAGACGCTCCATATCGTAGATAATAGTAGTGCGAAAATCACTGCGCAGCTGGACGTACTTTGGATCCTGACTGACAGTCTCAAAGTCGCGCTGCTTGGGCAGTAGGTCGAGGATCCTGCTAGCTGTCATGAAACCGACATAGGCGTTCTCAATATCCCCAGAGATTTGAGAAAGTCGAGCTTCATCGACGCGGCGTTTGGCGTTCCGTAACAACGATTTAGACGATACTTGGACTGACGTGTTGATGGCAGAAAGCTGATTCAGCTCTGTTAACCGAGACTTTCGCCGGGAGCTTGTCGTGTCATGCGATGTGGTAGCTTGAGCCGCTGCTGTGGTTGTTGGTGGTGATGCCGAGCTTACCGTGGTTGAGCGTGAGCGGCTACCGGATAGCGACTGCTTGCGTGCGCTGGTTGTCGAATGGGGTGTGTTGCCTGTAGTCGCTGTATAGACACTATTGCTAACGCTCAACAGGTCTTGTGTTGGGCTGCTACTGCCACCATAGTCAGCTGACTTTGATGGTACTGGTGTCGGCTTTGGCTCCCTTGCAGGCTCAGGTACTTGCTCGGGTGGTTGTGCTCGGCTCGAGGCAGCGGTCGGTGTTCCTAGCGAGTTGTTGTGCATTTGGGCGTCCTGCTTTGACCAGATTCCGTCATTAGCAACAGGAGTGCGCTTTGTCAGCATTGGCGGCTTCGGGGCAGGCTTAGGCGGAGCGGTATCGCCAACAGAGGTAGTTCGCTCTAGAGCTAAGCTCTCAAAGCGTCGAATGAGGTCTGATGTGCGTCCTCCATCGCCAAGTCTAGACATTTCCACTCGCGATGCTAGTAGTCGAAATGCACCACGGAATGCTTTGAGAATACAAAAAAGAATAGCGAAATGGAGAGCTTTGGTCTAAAATGCGATTTAATAGATTACAGTAAGTGATGCAAAGCAAAGCGCTTTTTTATTAAGCTCGCATGCCAAGCGCATCTGACGCAGCGACTCGTGCGAGCGTGATCTGCTGGCGGTAATTTCAAAATTGATCATCAGGGACTAGGCGTACATGCAGGGTATGCCCGTTGGCTTTTCGATAGGTGCTAGCTGCGCACCTTCTAGCTTCCTATAGCCAAAAAATCTATAAATACACGTGGTGAGTAGTGGCGGCGCCCATGACGCCAAAAGGAAGATGTCATGCACCTACTTTTTGCCAAGCCCACAGCGCCAGAAAGACAATCGA
>JANBQS010000305.1:0-21598 GCA_027577415.1 Coemansia sp. RSA 922
AACACATGTCATTTCTCACACGCCTCTTTTTAGTTGAGGTGGCAAGGTTCGGCTTTTCAAAATCCGTAAAACAGGTGCCTCGAGAGCTGGGATTCACAGGAATATGCTGTGTTATTGATTTTGTTGGCGCAAACATTAAGCGCAAATTTCTTGTGATTAATTATATAAAAACTCGGTTCATGCCACAGTAGGCAGATTAGCGGGTTCAGCCGGGGCGTGGGTGCCGTCGTCCAGAGCTGACTGCTGGTGATACTGAATAATGTGATGTAGGCGGCCGGCCACTTGTTGCAATTTGTTTCTAAATATGATCTTCCAATCAAGCTCGTCGTCGCCAGGATCAAAGTGGTACCACCGATTAGACACAGTTAACCAGCGTTTTTTTTTTGAAAATGTGTGGGGCCTTGATCATGGAGTAAGAATAGTAGAAGTCGTGTAGAATGTGCGAGATGACGGCAGATTTCCAGCGGGGGAACATAGACAAGCCGTCGAGCCTTTTTGCCGTCCAGTGACAGTTCTGCTCAAGCGCGGAAAATCACACAGACTGCCAGACCGTTCAGTACGTCGGCATGCTGTGTTATCATAACGAGGCTGGTATCCCGCTTCAGTTGAACTAGATATGTATAATCTAGTTAGCAGAGGAAATGGAGTTATTAAAATGATATTCATGTCGTATTCACAAGACCACCAATGCTCCCAATACGAGTGTATTTTGGAAACTAAACATGGCAAGGCAAGGCCAGAGAGAAGAGAAAAGTCGGAAATCGTTGGGTGAGTTGTGCTCATAGCTCTGTGAAGAGCTAGAGTAAGAGCCCACTGGGTTCTCCTTGCTCAGGCTGAAGTTGTTGTGTCAATACAAATATATATCAGTACACTTCTGGGAGTATCAGCCAAAAGAGCCTGTCGCGTCCAGTAACCTCACAAAGATGAAATATTACTTCCTGACCTAAGTAGCTGCTGATATACTAGCCTGGACAGCCTTCCATCAGTGACAAGTTGAATGATATTCACACCTACCCAGCGCTATTGTACCTGCCGTAGTATTGTACTTTTTTTATCATATGACAGCTACAGAGCTTTATGCTTCCATCTGGATGTCTGATGGTAACCCACGCCACGGGCGCCTCCCTGCCGCCACTTTTCTGGCGCATAGAGTCGCTGGCGGATGGAAGATAACGTGCACCAAAAGTCAATGCGCTTTGCAACAAGTGGCGCATGGGGATCTATTGTTTATTCTATCTAAGACAAAGAGCATACTATTGCATTAATAAGAAATACGCCCACACAAATGGTAGAGCATGCACAGGCACCACTATAGCGCGATAAATTCAGCGACTATAAATTCCCCTCGCTCCATGTTGGGGCGGGTTTAGCTAGCTCTACTCTCTTGTTTAACGTCCTTTATTAATATTTTGCCTCTCGTACTTATTCTTTACAGCCATGGAGTATTTTACCGCCAACGTTGAGTCGCAGACCCTCGAGCTAGCTATATTGGACACTCTGTCGTCGTTTTCAAACATTCCGTTTATCTACCACTTTGAGAATACTATGGCAGCAGACAAGCGTGACCTATTTATGCCCGGAGATGCCTTGCGAGACTCCTTTTACAAGACCCTGCTCGAGTTTCCTTTGCTGGCTGGACATTTGTGCATGGGCACTGAAGGCCGAGGATCGGTTGTAGTTGATCGCAACAACCTCAACCTTCCCGAGTATTGCGAGTCGACTTACGACGTCCACTTTGATGAGCTCAAGGCAGCCAACTACCACTGGGGCTTATTTCCAAAGGATCTCGTGTCGGTGTGTGTGGTTACTACTGCTGGAGCAGATGGTGTAATCAAGCTAGCCAACATTCATTGCGCTCGTCTTCGCGATAACAGTGGCATGCTTTTATTTGCCAATATGTCGCACTACGTTGTTGACGGCATCGGGTTCTGCGCATTTATAAGCAGATGGGCGGAGCATTGTCGCCAAGCATGCTGCGATGGTGTCAAACCAGTCGTGGAGCATCGCGTATTCCATTTTGACCGCAACATTGTGCACAAGGCACTATCGCTTGATCGACGGCCAACGTCTGCTGCGGCTTCGGACCTGTTTTTCGTTCCAAGGTTTGCTGCTAGCGCTCTTGCGTGGATTTCTCCTGCCCTACGTGGGCGAATTATGAGCGTTGTTGCGTCAATGGGCAAGCCTGAAGCCCACATGTTTCATATTTCAAAGGAGCGCTTGGAAGCCCTACGATGCTCGCTTAGCGACTACGTCCCCAGTGATATACGCCTCTCAGACAATGACTTGATTGCCTCACTCGCCAGCATGACTATTGTTAACGGAATTAAGAGTGCGGCAATAAGTAGCTGTAATGGTGGCATTCTAAGTCGACTAATGTCTGTCTGTTCAAGCATTTTTGGCGATCTCTTTGCCAAGACGGAGAATGAGCATCTAACATTCGTGATTGCCGACATACGCCACCGACTTGGCATCTGCGACAGTGGCTACACTGGCAACTGTGTCATTCCACAGCTAGTAGTCAACTCGCTACAACGAATGGAGTCGCCGATCACGCCCGAATCGCATGCCCATGTCGCGAGTCGAGTGCGAGCAGCTGTCCAGGATTTTGGCAGACCGTATATAAGCCAGTTTGTCGACACGCTGAACAGATTCCCCAGTAGCTTTGCTCAGCCGCTGGTATACACGATTAACCACCCCGAAAAGGTTTTTATCACCAACCAGTCGCGGTTTCCGCTCTATGATCTCAACTTTGGCTTTGGAACCCCGGTGTGGGTGAGCCCAATCCCACACAGTGCGATAAACTTTGTGAAAGTCATGCCTGTTCACCCGTCCCAGACTGGATACAACATTCACATGACTACAACCACGGGTGCAATGAGCAACATACTCTGCAACCCAAGCTGGCTTGATTTGGCCACGCTCATATTTTAAGCATATCTTCTTACGTCCAATTATTATTTACAACAATCACTATTTGTGTCTATTTTATTGCTAGCCAACCCCAGTTAACCAATTTCTCAATGCTTACGTTTTAGTGCATCAACAAACAAATACAAATTAATGTCCAGCAAACTGCTGCGGGAGTTGTTCATTGAAACCATGCTACCCTTCAGTCCCCCCTCCAGCAGAGAGGGTGCTTTCCAGCAAACACCTCACCATCAACACTTATGAGGATGCATTGGATGCCCGAAAGGAGTTCAATACGGCCTACCAGCAAGCAGCGCTCGCCTGGTGGCAATGCAGACAGCGCCTGCTGTCTGCAGGCTCTGTTAACGCCATGATGCGCAGCATTAGCCGCAGTATCCGGGCAAAGCAGAGTTCCACCTCACCAAGCAACATACAGCACAAGGGTAAGCGAGCCATCCACGTTGTTCGCGAGCACTTTGGCATAGTACTAAACCACAATGCCAGCCCAATCAGCATCGCTGATGAAGAGTATACCGACGCCACCTACGAAAGAGTCAGACTAACCCGTTCACGACTGATGCAGTGAAGCATGGGCTCAAGTGCTGCGGATCCAGCAAAGCACCCGGTCCAGACGAACTCCAAGTAGAAGCTCTCAAAGCCAGTTCTGTCGCAGTCGATGCTCTTACGCAGCTACTCCAGCTCTGTTGGCACTTTGGCGCCGTCCCAGTCGCGTGGAATCAGTCCCAACAAGTGCCCATCTTTAAGAAAGGCAACCCTGCGATGGTCGCCAATTATCGTCCTATATGTATTGGATCTATATTAAGGAAGGTTGTTGAGAAATGCATGCTCGATCTGATTACTCAGAAGATGCGCTCGCTCGATTGCAGCTAGCAGGGCTTTCACTTCTGCCGGTCCACTGTCGACGCTGTAGCAGCACTCCACACAGCCGCATCATCGTGCCCACGGGAATTCCGCGTCATCCTAACTTGGGGTATTAAAGGCGCGTATGACCGTGTACCCTGTGATAAAGCTAAGCGAGACGATAAGCAAGAAGAGACTTGAAGGCTGCCTATACCTCTTGGTAAAAGGCATGCTACTGAAGACGTAGTTTGTGGCTGTGGTAGATAACGAGTTATCCGAACCGCAGGCAGTTATTGGCGGTGTAGTACAGGGCTCCTCCCTGTCACCGTTGTTGTTTTATTATATAATTGACAAATCACCAAGCCTGGTGCACAAGGAAGGGCTGAGCGCCTGCGCTGCACGCCGTCACATTGGCGTCATTGCCTTCGCCGATGATATTGCCACAGTAGCTCGCTCGCCCGACGAAGCACAGAGCATCCTGAATGTGATGTCCACATTTGCCGCCGAGCAGAAGACTACATGGGCCCCAGAGAAGTTTGTCTTTCTAGCTACGCTGCAACTGTCACTCCAGATCGATGAACAGGCCCTTCCACAAGAATGCAACTTCAAACACCTTGGAGTTATGATCGGCGTCGAGGGCATTGCTCCCAAAAAACACATAGAGTTTCTATGTGCGCGTGCGCGAGCCAAGCTTGGCTACATGCGCAGCGTCGGCATCGCGCACTTGGGTGGTAATCACAACCGAGTAATTGGTATGTATAAGGCCTTTATCTGGCCCACCATGGAGTACGCCTTGGAGATCTGCATTCCAAACACCTCGCTTATTAAGGCTTTGGAGTGCTGCCAGGGTGATATGTTGCGCACCATACTTGGAGTACCCAAGTCAACGTCATACACGACTATTCTTTTGCTGTGTAAGATGGAGACAATGGAACACCGCTGGCGCACAATGATATCCAGCTACACTTGCTGTCGTCAGCTCGACACCGACGACAAGCACATTCTCAATGGTCTGTTCGATATAGAATGCATTGCGCAGATGAAGAGTAGTAGCTTGATCCCGCGGCTGTGCCAGGAGGTATATTGCACTGGCCCACCTCATCGCATCGCCATGACCATCGGCGAAAAGAAGCAGGCTTGCTTGCAGGCTCTTAGGGGCGCTAACAAATCGGCCACACAAGTCGCTCAGATCACATCGCTGGGCTTCTTATGCTCGATGTTTGTACAGCACAGGACACCGATCATCCATTGGCTTCTAGGCGCTGTGGCGATTCAGCCCTCACAATGCCAAAAGTGTGGCGAGCCTATATCTCGCGACCACGCCGCAGACTGCATCGGTGCCAAAGCTAAGCTCGGCCCTATCATTGCAAATGCACTCCGCGAGCTAGATGGGCAACAAAAGCAACACCAACAACAGGCGAATGTCATTTATTCTGTGCTCATGGCTCTAAACAAGAGCGATATGGCTAGTGCAATTAAGATTGCATTTGTCATTGACAAGATCTACACCCATTGCCTCTGTTGACACTAGCTTATAATACCACTTACGTCCCTCATAATTCCGAGTGGTGTTCTCAAAAAGAGTTATTAACAACACCAAAGCAGCATCAAAATAAACATAAGGGTTTAGACAACATAAATAGGATAAGTGTTATTTTTATTATTAATACATCTATTAATATAGTAAGTATTGATATTTGTCTTGTCAACAGTTACATGTTTAAAATTGCACACTATGTTTAAATATTATTGGGAACACTCAAATTGGTTCAAGCCTTGTTGCATTGCCTTAAATTAGTTATACCAGTTCCACATAACTAAGATTATGGATGCATTCACGATACCACAGTTCGACATTTATTAAAATTGTTTGAGCTTAGATAGTATATATAAGAGAGTATGAGAGAAAAAGCCAAAGGAGACAAAAGGTGAACTGGAGTTTGAGAAAAGTTTTCACTGGAGTCAGCAATGTCGGAAACGACTCGTAAGGATCGACAGTGCTGTTACAAGGTCAGAGCGTATCTGACAATAACAACAAAAATTACTTTATTTACACAGCAAATCTTGCCCAAACAATAAGGAAAAAAATTTCTACATTTTAGTATACCAAGTCAACGGTGTTCATCTAAAACTTGTTGCAAAGTATACTTGCCATGGCTTTCCTTGACGTGGTTATGTGAATCCCGTAGCCACCAATCGATGGATGTACTGGGATAATTGCCACGTAGTGAGGAAATTGAATTTCGATTGGGCTTACCCAAGCAGGAATACCACAGCCAAAGTCGGCCTTGTATAACTCAAACCGAGACTGATTAGACACAACTGCTGGCATTCTAGTTATATCTTGCGCCAAGGGGCACATGAAGCGCGAGGGATCACTATTTAGCGTATCAAACAACTGTCCAACGTAGGGAGCGCCTATGTGATGGACAAGTTGTCGCACTCTTCTAGCCACCAGAGCCAGCGAGCAAGCATTAATACCACCAGTCATGCTCTCGAGTGAGTTGGTTAGACAACCAGCAAACACTGCATTTCCCATATACTTCGCTGTCCTCAGACCAGCTAGCCGCGGGCGTGTGTCAATGACAATCTCGGTAGCAAACTCCCTGTCTTGGACAAAGACTGAAGGAATAAGATATGAGACTAAATTATTTAGAATGCCCAAATGGGAAGACCAAGTAATTTGCTCGGCTTCGCTCTGAGCGACCAGCATGCTTACAAGAGCAGTGAGAATGTCATTGTCTGAAATGCGCTCGGTGCAGTCGACATACTCCTTAATAGACAAATGTAGCAATGCAAGCATGGGAGAGGAGATGTGGAATAAATGACCCTAGTTGTGTGGAAGAGAAACAGCACTGCCGATTAGTGCTCCTCGAGTTCTGGGTGAAATCCATGCCAGCCACTTGGCTAATAGACTCGATGTAGTAAACATATTTCTAGTGGAGGCATCAAGTGCCCTTCGTTCTATGGGCACATGTCTAGCCAAGGTATTGCGTGTGAAGCTACCATGAAACACGGGCAGTTTGCGTGTAGTGTCTCCGCTGCGCATCCACTTTGCAATCTCCGCCCAGCGATAGACGAATGTGCAGTATCCAATCCCATCAAATACAGCATGCGTGGTATTGATAAACAAGACCAGGCCGCTGTTGTCTTGTAATCTGACAACGTGTATGTTGGCAAGTTTAATTGTGCCATCTGCACTTGACCTAGTAACGGAGCCAGTTGTGGCAACTCCGCGAGGCAAGGCATCCCAGCTAAATTTGGAAGCCAGGAGATCTTGGAAATGTACATCGCTTTGGGACTCGAGGTATTCGGGGTGATTTATGTTGGCTCTATCCACGACAATCCTGGCGTGACCACTGCTATCTATCTCCAGATGCCCGACCAGAATAGGAAAGTCCAGTAGAGTCGTAATAAACGAGTCACGCAGCACCTATGGAGGCATGAAATTGGAGTCGTCAGTATCATTTCTGTAATAAAAGAGAAAGGGTATGTTTGAAAACGACAACAGTGTGTCCAGGACACACAATTCGATCGTCTGTGACTGAGTGTCACGTTATAGCTTGTCCATGGTCTGATTGCCAGCACCATGCAAGCAGGAGTTGTATTAATGTTGATGTGCAAGCCTAGAACAAATAAAATGTTGCCTAGTGAGTGTGGAAGAAGTTGTAAAGATCTGGCTGGCTCCACGCACTATGCCTTTTTGTGATATTAACTAGTGCACTGACATGTCAATATTAGACTTGCTAGGCATATTTTTGCCTAGTATATTCAGTGCGAAGAATGACCCTACGGACACAGATACGCCAAGCTGATATATATTCGAGTGAGTGAGCAGATCTCGAGGTGCCCAGCGAGCAGTACTGTCAAAGTTGGCTATACTTGCCAGACTGTAGACTGTAGACAATAGATATTGCATCACACCATACCGAAACGCTAAGCTGGACCAATCTGGATAGGACGTCAGCACTACTAGTATTTATCAAGTAGCAGACAGATATCAACTAACAAATTGTAATGGTCAACAATGTTATATTTTTAATGTCATCTTCACTCAACACAGCTAGTAGGTCCTTAATACGGCTGCCTCTCTGCCAGTATCGGCCGAGCTTGGATGTCACATATGAGCGCTATGGGCAAACGGGGTGGGGTGTCATATATGAGGACAGCAGCCTTGGTTAACTGTGATCATCACAGTTTATGATTAAGCATATATATATGTTCACTCGCACAGCATCTAGCCTGAGGTCTAGGAGTTTTTCACGTTTATTGGAAAATTAATATTGTCTAAAAATGGTCCTCTAACATTGGATGTAGAAATAGCTACTGAGAGAAAGGCAATAGTAAATAAATTGTTTGGTAAACAAGGTGTAGAGAAGCGTGAAGCTCCCAGAAATAAGATAAATGTTGCGCTCTGTTGTCTTGTTCTATGCTCGGCCAAAAGCTCCTGTAAACGTTGGTTGGTTCTCCTCGTAGTTGGTGCAGTAATAAATGTGGGCAGCAGTTCAGAAGTAGTGTCCAACATTTAACGTGTTCTCTATTTCCTAATATCGTATTCCCCTTTTCCATTATTGAAGAGGTACTTCTTTTTAAAATACACTTGGGTTAATATAGCCGTGAGAGTGAGAATTATCGAGCGGCTATCAGTCGCTTATAGCTTTTATTGTTAAGGTGTGTGTAAGCAAGCAAGTGAGAAAATGTTTGAGTTTGTTGACATTTAATTCGACATTGGCCTGTCAACGTTATCTACTTCTTTGGCAGTAATGCAAACCCATCGTTTCAAACCCTGCTCTCTCATTTGCATATATCAGTATTGTGTTCCTGTGTATCTTCTCTTTTTTTTCCTTATTCGATTTCTCTCAGTTACTTCTTTTATATTCGAACAACTTTGCTGTGTTACAATATAATGTGCAGGCTTTTTGGGGATAAGGGACTTGTAGGATAGGTATGGAGTAGCTGATTTGATGACTAGATGTAATGTGTTAAGTTCCAGTTATATCGCCGAGTGTAAATAATCAAATAACTACGGCAGTGTGCTCTAATCCATCAAGGTGTCCGCCAAACACAGCCCTTACCAAAACAACCATCCCAGGTAGCAGCCAAGAAGAATGCAAGTGTTCTAGTCAGTACTCAAGTTGCCAATAAGCCCAACAAGTGGCCCTCTGATGGCGCCACGCCATGCCCGCAAAAGAAGAAAGCTCCCAGCGATGGCTGCGGTGGACTATTATAGCCAGTTTTAAGCGAAAGACAACCTCTGCCGATAAACAACTTTTCATATTAATAGCTTATGTTGGTGATGTGCATTCAAGCTTTCTCAAGCCACAGCGATAGAGATGGTCTCCTGGATGGCCAGTGTAACGGGCTTAGTTCCCTAGTTGATGGCTTCATTAGCAATTGTTTTTAGAGAAGGGCACGCGTTAAGGCCAAAGTTGGGTCATAATATCTATGAGTAACAAAGGTTACTGGGAGGTCGACTGCGGCTTGGCGGTTTGTTGGGAGAATGAGCCGAACTTGTAGTTGGCATTGTGCAAAATGCGCAAGGCATGCTCAGCGTGGAAAAGAGTGGCCTGCGACGACAACTCTCGCGACTGTTGGCGGATACGGTCAGCAGGAGATCCATGCTCGTCTCCAGGGAATGGAACCATGCGGTGGATGAGCTCGTAGAACATTAGGGTGGTGCCAAACTGGGGAGAAGATCTGAGAACGCGCGCAGGACCGCCTTTGAAAAAGGCCTTGAAGCCTTCCTCCTTGTAGATTTTGCGGGCAGCATCGAACAAACCAGTGTAGACAGTTTCGCCCTTTTTGGCGACGACTTGAAGGCGAGTCTTAATAACGTCGGCGGGAGTGGCGAGGTATGCAGCTGGCATACCTGCAAGGGCACCGGCTAGCAAAAGGTCCAGCATACCTAGGCGGCGCTCTCCCTCGTGGAAAATATCCTTTTTGATGTGAGAGTAGCACGAAAAGTAAATGGCAGAGAAGGGAATGTCGCGTAGGAGACAGGCCGAGGCACCCTTGTACAGACCCAGGAGACCCAGCTCCTTGACAATGGTCAGTGCACTCCGGCGAACAATAGGGGCGGTAGCGCCAACGGCTTCCTTTAGGATCTCACCCTGGACCTGAAGACGGATCTTGACAATCTCCAGCGGGTTGGTGAATATGACCTGGCAGGCACCCGCAGTGCCACCGGCAATAACCTCGCTAATAAAGGCAATCTTGCCAGTGTCCTTGCTAGTAAGGCGGGAGCGCATAAAGTCGTTGACAGTCAGCTTGATGGCCTTTTCTGGGGCTACGCCAACCAGCTGAGGACCAAGACCGCGATAGAGACCCAGTATACCCTCGTTGCGAACGACCTTACGGAAACAGTCGATGCTGTTCTTATAGAGCATCTCGCCGACAACAGCCGAGCGTTGGTTCTGCATGCGGGTCTTGACCAAGTCGATCGGATAGACAACAGCAGCACCGATGCCGCCAGCAACAGCGCCAATGGCAAAGTTGTAGGCCTGGAAGGCGGCCTCACGAAGCACAGAGCGCGCAGGCTTAATTACAGGTACGTCGTGCAAGCTAGGAGCAGCAGTAGGGCTCAACGACTTGTGGCAGGCGTCGAGGACGGCGTTGATACCAGCCAAGGTGGCGACAGGAGCCGAGTCATGGCCCACCGCAAGAGTAAACAACACATCGACCTCCAGGGGGCTCAACAGCGACGTGGCAGCAGCGAAGGCGGCCTGCGAGAGTTCCACGGCATCTGGATGGGCGGCAGATTTGAGGCCTTGGGTTTGCACCACTTCCTCGGTCGCACGGCGGATCTTGGCCGGATCACTAAGCAGGCTGACCAGGGCCAGGAAAAGCGGGTATCCAACAGCAGCACCGCCTTCTGAGCGGGCCAGTAGTGGCAGGCGCTGTGAGATGAGCCCCGACGGATCAAGAGAGGCAAGCTCGCTCACCACGGCATGCAGGCTGGTGGCGGGCATGCAGCCAGATCCTTGTGGATCGGCGCCAGAAAAGGCATGGCGGATGCGGTCGGCGTGAGTGGAGTCCATGAGCTGGGCAAACTCGGCGTAGGATGCCTGTGGCCTGTCCTTCAGGTAGTTTGTCGCCGCGTCGTCGGCTTTGGCCAGGGCAGCCAGGGCGTGAGCATCGACCGAATCGGCGTGGTCGTGAGCAATGACCCGGAATGGAAGCAGGGCAACAGCGCCATTTTGGCGGAGCATGGCCTGGAACCGGATGAACTCAGCCTTGGACAGCACACCACGAGCCTCGCTGTCGGCGACGCCAAAGAAGCTGGCATAGAGCGACGGGCCACCAGGTGCATGCTCAGCGGACGCGGGGGCAATGGCTCTCGCAAAGGCCACAGGAGTCATGTAAGGTGTGCCCTCGAGCGTAGTATCGGCACATGTGTCAAATATCTCCGAGTAGCGAGTGATATCGCCAGCCGGGAGAGCAGCCGGCTCCAGCAGAGCCGTAGCAGATTCGTGCGGTGTCATGGCAACGTCTAAACGTATAGAGGTGGCTCCAAATTGAGAAGGTTGGGTCTAATTGCCACAAAAGATAGTGGTGGGTGCTAATTCAGCCAGTGAATTCAGAGCCTGGCGTACTGTTGTCGATGCGGGCGATCGAGCAAGAAACGAATCAAACAGGGACTGGCCAGCACGAGATCCGGAACAAGAATAATAGGTCTAAAACAGCGACGACAGGGGCAGAGAAGGAGAGGGGCAGATGCAGGTGGAGAGCGAAGAGCGAAGAAAGGGCGGAGCAACGCGTTCTTTTGTAGTCCGTTTTGGAGCAAATGCGCTTTGGATTGCCTCAGGGGCAACAGCTCTTTCTGCGTCCAGTCGTCGCTTTCTTCCTGTCGCCTCCTGCCTCTTGCCTGCTCCTCCTTGCAGCTTCCGAATCCGAGCTGCACACATCGTCCCTCGCGCCAGAGCCTGCGCTACGTATTGGTGCGCATATACCGGGTTTTGATGTGTGTGCCTCACTTTTTTTTTCCGGAGCATGTGATTAAGCCAGCCCCATCCACGGCTCGCGGCTCGCGGCTCACAGACTGGACCAGCCACGCAACTGGTTGCGGTCCCAGACTGCTGGTCTCCATATGTACAGGTTTGCTAATATCTGCTAAAAAAAAGGGCATAGTGTGTTGCCCATAGCGCAGATAGTGTGGTTACATATAGGTGATCGGCGTTTGCGCAAGAGGCGGTGGCAAAATCCATAGCCAGTTCAGAAAAGCTTGCAGGAAAACAGGTCGATGTTGGCGGGGGCCCAAAACAAGCGAGCACATCCAAAATGAAGCCTGCAGGCGAGTGCGTCTTCCTTTTTTACCTACTCTCAGTGGCTATAATTATATATATTTGTTTCAGTTGCGACATCAGCTCTAATTTACAACTCGCTCGTATTTATACTGTCTTTTTTTGGCCGTATTTATACCCTGTCACCAATCACAAAGGTAAGAAAACACAGCTACTGCCTTTTTGCTCCTGACTAGGGCCTGCTGCTCACGTGCTACTTGTGCCTTTGCGCCGCCAAACGCGCTGACCTGGTCCCTAGCAGAGGCATGTTGGACCGCCTTTTTCTTCTAGTGTCTGCGCTAGCAAAAAAACATTTCAACCCTGTCCAAATCTAGCCTACATTCCTTGCCTTCCACGTATTCCTGCTCAACCACTTTGCATTCTTACCTTTATACACGCTGGGCTCGCACCAATGCTAAAATGGTAAGCGTCGCATGACTCTGACGCATTCGCCACTTGTTCCAAGGCGCTATTACAATACTAAAAGTTCTAATTGAAAACTGCCAATCTTACGTTTTTATAGACCGATTCACCACCGTCACCTATAGTGCCTGCGTCGGGCTCTGCCATACCAGCATCAACAACAGTATCGATACCTGCTAGTTTTGGTGGCAATTCCGAGCGTCGCTTCGACCGTACTCCGACTAACTCACGACGCGTCAGAGTCACTACCGCCCACACACAAACGGCAACGGCGACAGCAAAGCCCACGAGGCAGAGCGATCGCCATCAGCAGGTCACCGACGCTTTTACTACGCCCACGCACTCGACAAAGCCAGGTGCACAGTTTACATTCCGAGCAGCCTCCACCGCCTTTCCTAGTCTACAGGACACACCGCCGCCGCCGCCGCCGCCGCCATCACATACCCAGCCGCAGCGCCGAGAATTTGTTGGCGCGGCTCTGCTACCCTCCTTGTCGAGGCGTGCAACTATCATCGAGCAGAAACACGGTCCGCTGCGGACTGGGCTCAGGCCAATGCTCGACCGCAACGCTTCTGTTGCCAGTCGGGCCACCGCCGGCAGCAGCAACAGCAGTAGTAGTAACAGCGAAGCCGGCGCCTATACAGGCACGCCGTCAGTACAGCACCAACAGCGCCAGGCTTCGCTCAGCATTGACCAAATGTCGGTTGACTCTGCACAGGCTACGCTGACGCCGACATCGCGTGGCTCGTACGAGACGCCCAATGACAACGAGAACGACGGGCTGTACGCCTCCGAGTTTTGGCTCACTGCGTTGGTGCCCAAGCCGCACACTAATTTCTTTGGGTACGAGTCGTCTATCGGTCCCATCTGTATCTCCATCAGCACTCGCGAGTCGCACGAGTGCTACAAGGCCCTGGTCCGTACGCCGTTCAAATTTGGCGTGGTGTATGTGCCCACTATGGTCATTGATGAGCCTATCTTTGGAACCGATCTTGACCGCCTGTCCAGCCCCACCCCCCAAAAGATCCTTTTGTATCACGCCTTGCGCCTCTACTTTCAGCAGGCCGACGATGAGCGCCGCGGATACTTGCTTACTGCTTTGCGCAATCGCCAGCTGGCCCAGGAGACTGGCACGGGCATCAGCTATGCCAAGCCAGCAGCGACTTGTATCCCCGATGCGCTGTGGGGCCGCACGGTCGCTGACGCCATCAAAGATGTGACTGTCGCACCCGGCTCAGTATGTAGTTCAGCAGAGTGCCCTCCGCGCCGAAAGCGTGGACTGCAGCGGTCCAACACCAAGCGATCGATAGAGCTGCGCCGCGCAGAAATCAACGACTTTATTGACAGCATATTTCAGCCCACTCCCACAAACGCCGACCCTGCTCCTAAGCAGAGCCCGCTAGCGCTGCGGCCGGCTTCGTTTGACGGCGACTGTGACGACGGGTGCTCAGAAGACGGCGAGGACTCTTCTATGCTGGCCGACATACACAGCTTTCTGGCGGCTGAGCGCGACCTGCGCGACCTGGCAGTGGCCACCGAAAGCCTGACAGAAATCCGCGACGACCATCTGAAGCCTCTGTTGCGCAATCTGGAGCCAAAGTTGTTCCGTCGACGTCTACGTATTGATTTTGTTGTGGTAGGCGCAGCCGATCACTCACAGCTGGTGGATAATTCAGCGCCGCATCGCCGGTTCCTGCGCACGCTTGAGCGAGCCAGTGCCCGAATGCGAGGCGACTCTGGCAGTGCTGCTGACTCGCTACGACCAGGCGAAGACTCGTCACCAGAACAGCATCGGGTCTCTGCAAAGGGCAATGGGGCTCGGCCGAGCGACAAGGCCCTGAGGCAGCAGCAGGCAATGGCAGCAGCAGCAGCGAGCCGGCGGCAGAAAACGCGTGAGGAAATGGAGGAGAAGCGCAACAACGTCATTCAGGAGCTGATAGCAACCGAGTGCAGTTACGTTGAGAAGATGCGCGCCCTTATCGACATTTACGCCGTGCCCCTACGTTCGGCTGCCCGCTCGGCTAACAACGCGCTCATCCCAGCTTACGATGCACACGTCGTCTTTGGCAACATTGAGCGCGTAAGCGAAGTTAACGAGCGCTTTCTAGGAGACCTAGAGGCATGGAGCCGTGGCGAAATGGACCCAAAGGAGACTATCGGCTCACTGTGCCGGGATCACTTTGTTGACTTCCACGTATATAAGCGCTATATCAACGGCTACCAGCATGCGCTTGTCATGTCCCGCGAGCTCGAAGCCAAGAACCCACTCTATGCAGCCTTTCTGCAGAGGGCTCGCGAGCGCGAGGAGTGCCGCAAGCTCGGCATTAGCGACTTGCTGATCATGCCTGTACAGCGCATTCCCCGCTACACCCTGCTGCTGTCGGATCTGATAAAGCTTATTCCCGAAGATGATCCGGATGTGCCCCGCATCCAGCTGGCGCTAGAGCGAGTCAACGAGATTGGCCAGCTTGCTGATAACCAGGTTGCAGAGTCGGTCGCCGAGCTGCATCACATCCACACTACCATTGAGGGCTGTCCGCCAAATCTGATAAGCGCGTCGCGAGAGTTTATAGGCGCCATTGACGCATCGGAAATCGACCTTGCCACTGGCGCTCCCAAAAAGCCAATGTGTCTTCTTGTGTTTTCCGATCTGCTAATGGTTGTCGAGCGCTTTTGGCCTCCCAGGGACCACGGCGGCATTCGCGTCACCGGTAAGGCTACCTCGCGTCAGCAGTGCCCCATCCACGCCATGTCGCCCTCCGATGCCTCCAAAATGGCTGCTGCTGCTGGGTCCTCCTCGTCCTCTGGCCTCAGCGTAGCTAGCATGGGGCCGGGGGCATCGTCTATGGTCCCCTCAGCCGTGCCTGCGTCGGTGTCACTGTCGACTGGCTCTCTTGCCAAGCAGCCGGCAGCGTGCACATGTGGCTCTGGCTACAACTCACCTGCCGCCAATGCCTTCCTCTCCACGTCCTCTGGCGGTAGCAGCAGAAAGCGCTGGGGCCGCTTTGCTGGCTGGATCGACATTGCGCGGGTGAGCATTCTTGAAAAGAACATGAGTCCTAGCTCGCGGTCGTTCTTTATTCATCGATACCCCGGGGGCGCCGAGGACTCGCAGGCGTCAGCTACCGATGTAAGCTCGGCGCGTCGGCAACGCACTGCTACAACCATGCCGAGTGCTAACCCAAAGAGTCTAAAGTCGTCTGGCTCGTCAATTATTTCGCTCGACTCGAGCAACACGTCCTCGCCCCTTCCTGCTGGCGATTCTCAGGCCCAGCTACGCGCAACGCGCGGCCGACTAGCCAGCGACCAGATGCATCAGGAGTTTGCACGTATATTGTACCCGAACGAAACCACATACGAGTCCTATGGTGACCATGGTTATTGGTACCCACAGTCCTTGCACGAGTTTGATACTGACCACCCACTATCGCGGGATGCATTCTTTGAGTTTCTCAATACCGCGTGGGAGCGCTCAGTAGCGCGCTGCTTTGAGGCGTCAACTTCATCCTCCTCCTCAGCCGGCCTGAGCCGCCACGGAAGCAACTCGGGAAGTGGTACTAGCGCATTTGCTCCGCGCACTCGAGCAGACACTGGCGGTGGTGGTGGCAGCAGCGCTGGTAGCACTCACCGTAGAACAAAGTCTGGCGTTGAGGACTTTGCGCCAGCAACCAACATCGTTCATCCAGAGCTCGATCGAGTGGACGTGGGCGGCCAGTGTTGGACTGTGCGCATCTGGGACTCGACTGACTACTCGCGGTCTAGGCACAATTGTCCCAGTGCGCTGGCTGCTGACATGACCGTTGTTTGGGATTACCGGCAAATGGGCTCGCCCAGCCAGCTGATAGCGTTGGACGACAGCCGACGGGGGCGTGCCGAACCGTCGTCATTCGAGCCTGGTCGAACTACGTTCTACCCGCTCCAGGCTTGCCGAGTGATGGACTTTGGCGACGACTACTTTCATGTGACATCGACCGTTCTGCCACTAGACGCCCAGCAGCCGTCGGCGGCTTCCGACACCTTTGCCGAGCTAGTCGAGGAAAGAGAGGTAGCTGACAGCTGGCCAGCGCTGTGTCGACTAGTGGAGCAGGCCATCACCATGTACCAGTATGTGCTCCTGGCCTATCCTGAGCACCGCCGCGTGCAGCAATGTTACAACCGCAGTATTCTGGCTTCGCTGTTTGGACAGAATGCCCTAGGCAGCTCGACCTCGGCCAAGACGGAAGCTGCCTCGGCCACTCCCCGGAAGCTGTTTTCGCGTGCCAAGCACTTGTTTTCGTCTGGAAAGCAAAGAGGGTCCAGCTCTTTCAAAGACTCTCCCGACGCTGCAAATTTATTTTCGTCGGCCTACAGCAATGCGGTGGCGGTCGATACCATTGGCCCGTCCTCCGGGTCGTCGCCATACAACCACTCGACTATATCGACGCCGCTGTCTGTTCTCGGCAAATACAAGCTCAAAACAAAGAGCTCGACCATGGTCTCGTCACGAAGGGTGCATGCTGTGCAGCAACAAGGCTCAGCTACGTCATCGCCAGCAAAGGCTGCATCGGCGATTTCCTCGCCAGTTCAGTCGCTAGTTGCGCACGCAGGTGCTCATCCTGGTAAGGCTGCGCTCAAGACAACCTCGTTTGATGCCAGTGACGAGCTCTTGTTCAGCAACAGTGTCGCTGCTGGCAAGGATCTGTCGTCGTCCATTTCAGATTCACGCAAGCGGTCCGACGCATTTTCGACTACCAGGGCTGACAGCGTCTTGCCTAGTGGCCGAAAGGTGTCACACACAATCGACGACTTTCCCTCTTTGGCACCGGGATCTGGCAGTGAGCAGGTGGAGCTACGCATCCGCTCGCAGACTAGTTGGGAGCACCGAGGTAGAAGTGTTTCCAGTATGATGTCTGCGCAAAGCTCATCTCCTGGCCTTGCTTCGTCTGCCGCTCAGCTACCACATGCGTTTGTTTCGCCTTCGCCCAACGGCCCAGCCAATTTTATACCATCGCCGATGCTCTCGGTACGCGACGACCGTGCGCCAAGCATGAGACTTGTCGAGAGCGATGCCTACATCAAGCGTCGGTCGATGTCGGTGGTCTCTGCAGCATCTATCAGCAGCGCCCGAACTGGCCAAGATTTGTTTTCGCAGCGCTTGAGACCAACTGCGTCTACTGTGTCCAGTCGCGACGGGGGGTTGCAAAGCCATGGGGAAGACGACGACGACGACGAGTCTGGATTTTCTCTACGGCTTGACCTCCAGCCTAACAGCGATATTCCAAGCGACCTGAGACTGGAGTTTGACGAAGCCCTAGGAACCGCCAGCAGCACTCCGCCTCGCCCAGCCGCTGGGCTGGCGATCCTTGACATGCAGGCCTTCTCTAGCCCCTTCGCTGCTCCTGTTGCTTCTAGCCAGTTGGCTGCTCGGGTCAACAATGCCGGGCTGAATGTGCTGATACCACCCACAGGAGGCAACCTTGATTCTCGAAACACTTGGGATGCACGGTCGCCAGACCACGACGATGCAGCCGCCCAGCGCTGTCAGCTGCCACTTAGTAGTGCCGACTCTGCCGTGAGCGTCCTCTCAGTGCTAAGCACGACCTCCAAGGCGGGTGCTACGTCTCGAGGCCCCAATCGTCGACAGGCGGTTTATGGTCCGCCCTTACATAGTCCAACAGCAGCGACGGGGCATGCTACTGGGCCAGTGCGCGAGACTGCCAAGCCCCACCTGGTTCTTTCGGAGTCCGACATTCTACTAGATATCGCACGCGAGCTTGGTCAAGACGAACCATTTGTCACTCTGGCTGCAAACAGTCCTATCTATGTTGACGACGACGAGATTGCCAGTCACTTGAACCAAATGTCTGTGCTCCAGCGATCCCAGACCTCGCCAATGTTTCCGCAGTTTGATACCTTGTCGTCGAGTATGCCTGACAGCAGTGCCAGCACCCTGACCTCACGAGATTCGCTTCGCCCACTCCCACTCCCGCCACTGCCACCTCATACAAAATCGCTCAATATTGGGAGCGATCGCCAAAAGGCGCCAGCACCTCAGACAAGTGGCAACAGGCCGGCAGTCGCGTCTAGCATCTATGCGTCGGCATGGTCGCAGGGCGACCGGCCTAGGATTCCCCAGCCACCGCCTATGAAGTATAATTTGCAGCAGCAGCAGCAGCAGCAGCAACAACAAGCGACCGCCCAGCCCACTTCGACCTTGGCTGACTACCGAAGGCTTCCAAACCTTCCGCCGCGAGTCCGATCCACTGTGGCATCCGTCTATTTGGACAGGAGCTCGACTCAGAGCAACCCAGCGCCTTCTTCCGAGAGATCGCACCACCCCTCATCGTAGCCACGCTATTGACGGCGCGACTATTCCATAGTGGTGCTATTATTTTTCCTAATGCCATTATGTTTGATATGCTAGAGTCAACGAGTAGGTTGTCTATTCTGCTAGCTTTGTTGTCGGGTCGACAGAGTAGAGTGTGTTGGAGAGAGAAGGGAGATATTTAGTAGTATGAGGTATGCTTGCGTCTGTCAACTCGCTTGTCTCGGCACACAATAGGCGCCGGATTGTACATGCAGGAGAGTTTTGCTTGCTGCCTGCTACCGCTGCCACATGCATGGCTCGGCTGTCCATATAACCACATTAGGAACGGAGTCCGAAGGAACCAATGGCAAAGCAAAAAAGAAAGGCGACTTTGGCAACAAACTTTTTCAATCTCATAGTCAACGTGGCGTTGGGTTAGTAGAGGCTGAGGAGGCGCCGCCTCCTTTGAGTACCTTCACAGTCACTGCATTTCTGTACTTTGCTAACAAAAGTGTTGGGACGACCTCTGCCCTCAGTCACAAATTCTGGAATAAGACAGACCCTGCGTCTGACAACAGACATTGCGCCCTCTGTGCTTTCGCTCTAAAGGAGAAATTCGGCCGTGCCTTTTGCTGGCAGCATTAGGATGCTATCGCTACTACCAGTCTACCAATAGACATTTTGAAAGCCTTGAATGGACACTGTGCTCAGTATCCACAAATTGGTACTATTAGGCAGAGAGATTTTAAGGTGAGATGCCGTCAGTATGAGTGCAGGATCCAAATAGAGCACTCAGAGGAGCTGGTTGTTTTGGCTCATGGTGCTGTTATTGTTGCGCACAAGTGACGCCTTCTCACCCTTCCCCAAAAATGTAAACCGCCTCACACTTCAATGCCCCATTGGGTTTGGCGCCGCCACACGGAATAGGGGAGCAAGTACTAGTACTGGTACAACTGACCGCTATCCCAAGATAGAGGCGCAGGCATCCGACACTCTGTCGCCTATAAAGCGGCGGTCCTACCTCTATCACAAAAATCCTTGCTCACTTGACTCGATATCCTTCGTACTCGTATCTGCTTTTATATCTTTTACTTTCTGTCCAGAGACTACCCTGATCTCCTAGTTATCCAGAACTCGCTGCTCCCTGACCTAGTCTGTGCTCACTCGCTCCGATGTATATTCTGCACCAGGCTCAGCCCCAGTCTCCGCTTCGCCTCTACGACTGCGATCGTGAGTGCACTTGTCCGCTATGCAAGGGTGGCAACTGATAGGCAATAGCTCACAAAGCAGCACAGCTCTCCCTTGCGAGCAATCAAAAATAGGATGGCGACACCCGTCATTCTCACAGTGTTCATAGTCATTAACATAGAATAAACAGCATCATTATTATCCTCAGATATAAACACTACCGAGTTAGACATGTGCTAGTAGTAGTCTCTATATCATATCTAGAACCCTTGCATAATAGGATCAGCAGAATACTAGTTACCAATCACATCAGAAATAAATTATTGATTAGAAATGTGGCTATTCTGTAAGACTCTTGCCAGTCCGATCGCTAGCCCTGCGAGACACTAGCGACCGCGCTTCCTCGCTACAAGGCGAGCTTCTAATGCTTGGCACAGCGTTGAATGGGTCGAACGCTGTGGCTGGAGGAGCAGCAATTGCGCTTTCGCGCGCAGCAGCAATTGCCGCATCGCCCGAGGATCTAGCAGCGGCATAGCTGCGCATAAGCTGGCTCTCTGGCGGTTCCAAGTCATACCCCGGTATCGTTGGTGTGCGCTGCAGCCGAGCAAACTTTGCTTGCGAGATGGACGGGAATGGAATTAACGGCGGTCTCTCCAAGTTGGCGGAGGGAGGATTAAGCGTAACAGTCTGAAATGTTGTGGAAGCTGGGTCCAGGCGGCCTGAAAAATATGAAAGAAGCGGATAGGCATCAGCAGTCTTCTCTTGACGATACGGAGTTGATCCATTTGTGGCTGCTAGCGAAGGGTCGCTCTCGGGTGGACGGTCGACAATATCCATAGACAGCTCTGTACCTGCCTCACCGGGACTTGGCATTGTGGGCGTAGCAAAAAAGGCGGAGTGCGTCTTACGTTCCCTGGACGTGCCCCACGCAAAGACCCTAGAGTGGCCATGGTCACCAATGCTCGAACCCAACCTTCCAGTCTCAGCCGGTGACCCCGGCGAAGGCGGCTGCATCAATGGAACACTGGAGAGCTCACTAGCAAGATCAGCGGTGTCCTTTAGGTATGTGGCCCTCTCACGGCGCCTCTTCTTTAGCTGCGTGAAGAGTAGTATGCCCAATAGGACAAGCAAAACAAGTACCATAGCGCCCAGAGAACCGCCAATGACCGGGCGCTTGTTGTCGGTTGGCTTCTGGTAGTGCGGGTCTATATCACAGCCCCAACTACACGAGCTACCTGATGCCAACAAAACTAGTATTTCACCGTCATTACAAGTCAACGTGGCGGGAGGACATGTCGGCAGTACTGACTCCGACGTGCTGGTACTGCTGGTATATGTTTCTTTGAAAGGCAAAGAAGACATGGCGAGGGCGGCGAGGATGCGTTGCGGCTGTCTCTGATGAAAGCAAGGATGTGTATGTTCCACTATCTGCCAAAATAGAAAGAATAAAAATGGAGTAGAGAGAAAAAAAATCAACTTGTGTGTAGCGCAAAGGAGAAGAGGCACGCGCGGATAGCAGATGAATGTCGTGTGTGCAGCAGACGCATCACCACCATTGTCTAACTTGCATAAGGAAACATCAATCAAGGCGCTATCTCGATATCAGCATGTGTACCGAGCGAGCGTAAAATACATAAGAACAGATTCATAAACG
>JANBQS010000306.1:0-21579 GCA_027577415.1 Coemansia sp. RSA 922
TTGTACTGAAATACCGGCTCTTCAGCCCCACCGTCCAGCGCCTCGCTAAGGCATAGCCGCAGTGCAAGGTACAATGACCTTCCATCGACGCTGACCACAGTTCCGTCAGCATACGTCAGGCAAACCTCCTCAGTGTCTTCGGTCGCATATCTCATCTCGCCCGCAGTATGCATGCTGTTGGCTTGTGCAGGCATACGCTGGCGAATGCGGATCAGTGGCTGAGGGTGGAATCGGTGAGTAGTCAGCAAATGTCCATACATGGAGTATATCCGTAAGTAGCCGCTCGAATACCCGACAACTACACACAACGACCGACTCGCTTGTTTCTGCTGCTGATGTTGTGGTGTGTATACATCCATGCAAAGCAGAGAAGTGATCGTCTCGCCAGAGACTGGAGCTTCGCCAACTGACACTAGGCGGTATTTGGAATACGTGTCTTGCTGGCACTCGAGGAGCATAAACCGAGTAGTATGCGCTACAGCCAAGTATGTGCCACTTATTGACGGTGCGTAGATAGTACGAGCTAGTCCATCCTCAAACGGCCATGATCCAGCACTGTCGCCTAAATCGCTATCCTCAAATAGCAGGCGCAACAGCGAGGTGGGGATTTGTGCGCAGACCTTTACCGTCACTCGTTCGTTTTTGGACGTAAATATGCGCGCATCGCTGTCCATTGCCAAACAAGTGAATAAATTACATATATTTTAAATATTTTGTTGCGTTCTCTACTTTTGCCCAGCAACTGAATCGCTTAAATCATCCACTTGGCCCTCGCAAAGAGGTATGGGGGGAGTCTGAAACATAGCGTAATGTTTATCACATGTCGCCTACACATCTTGTTTGGCTTTACGCAGTGGACATGTCGCCTACTTTCCCCTAAAGGAACAAGACGACATCGGCAAAAGTTAGGCCGTGGCTGAATTTGTTTGGACTTGGCCGTAAATTGCAAGGCTCAGACACAAAAGAGGGGCCTGTACGCCACGCACGCCACGAGTAGTCGCTGCTCATATCTTCTGTGCGTCTCTCTCCCTCTCCCTCTTTCAGGCGAACAACCAGACAAACGGTGCTGGTCACCTCCTTGTACTCGCTGGAGAGAATTTTTTAATACGATAAAGCTACTGCTCTGCAAAAGGGACCTCAGCTCGGCCGCATCTCCTGCCTTTTGTGGTTCTGCGAAATTGATGCACTACTCTATAGTCTTTCTATAGTTTTTCTTTTTAGGATTTTCCATGAGCACACCCCCCTCGGCTATATTTTTTTCTACACTCGCCTTCTTTTGACCACACAAACAAACCCAGTATGGCACGGCTAAACTGGGCTCTAGAGCGATTCCCGCTTCTGAAGCGAGTACGTCAGTCCGCCTCTACTGTGTGGGCTATCTCATCGCTTTTCCTATTTATCGACACATTTATATACTCGCTGACTGTAGCCAATCTGCCTGATATCCTGCAGAGCCAAATGCACGTATCGCAGTCGTCCAATGGCGTGATTACGACAATGTTTGGCATAGGTGGGGTTATTGGCGCGCTTGCGTCCGGAATGCCAAGCGACCGACTCGGCTTTCGCTGGCCATTTCAGCTCACAGCAGCCGTCTTGTACATAGTAGCAGGAACCGTGTTCTACTTCTCTCAACACTATTACCAGCTGCTGTTGTTTCGACTGATCAACGGTATGGCATCAGGCGTGGCATGTAGTATGCTATACACAACGGTCGGCGACGTCTATCCTGCCGATTTGCTTGGGTTCAAGGTGGCTATTGTCTATTTCTGCAACAACATTGCGTATACTATCGGACCAATCTGCGGGCAAAGACTATTTGAGCTACATGGCGTTCGTGGCACGGCATCGATTGTGATCACGTTTGGCATAGTCGAGGTTGTCTTGCTGCTCACTGTCGGAGAAGAGTCCTTGACTATCCGAAGGTCTTTAAGTGCATGCGCAAAGGCAACAGAGTCGCCCGCACTAAAGTCCAGTACCATTAATACTTTGTCACCGCAGTCATCCTCGGCGGACGACGTTAGTCACAAGGGCGCACTTGTGCCGGACAGCGCCACAATGGGATTTGTACATGGTTGCCCGAGCATTAGCAGTGGCGAAGAGGACAGTGCTGTCCGCATGCCAGTGTGGAGGCTCCTCACTCAGCTGCCGGTACTTGTGTCCACTCTCTCCATCTTTGTAGCCACATGCATCCAGTGCACACTCGAGGCACTAGTACCCTTGCATCTGAGCGACTATTTCAACCGCTCTGACAGCACCGGCATTACGTTTGTAATATTTGGCCTGGCGCTGACTATCCTCGTCCCACTCATTGGCAAGGCCAACGACCGACTCATAGAAAAATATGGCGACCATATGCGCTTCCACGTCATGCTTTTCGGCTCGTTAGCCACCATTGCTGCCATATTGGTAATGGCGCTAGCCAACTCGTACGCGCTCATGATGATTGGCTATGTATTATTAGCTCTAACCAACTTGTGTATGTACGTTCCAGCTCAAAGCGCGTATGGCGAGCTTGTCAACTGCACCGAGACTAATGCTATGGCTCAGAGCTGCTCGATATCCGTTATTGCTTGGGCAGTGGGTGCTATTGCAATGCCACCTATTGGCTCGGCGCTCTATGCCTTGTCTGGGTTTACCAAGCCAATTATCGGACTATCAGCTAGCACGTGTATTGTGTGCGCAGCAGCTTGCTTGATCTATCCAGTCCGCAAACTACTTGGGAAGCAGTAGGCCGGCTGTTGCATGGTTTAGCGTATTCTCACACAAGCAGTTGGATAGAGTCATGTTTATTGTTAGCAAATGATATATTGCAAGTAATCTGGCTAATTAAAATGTGACATGTGCCAATGCAAGTGTATGCTGCATATCAAGTTGTTAGCATACTATGCCGACAGCGTCCAAACATAAATTTATAATGCTCACGGCGACTTTTTGTAGTCAGTTTAGTTTACTAGAAAGTCTAGTAAATACTACTGTGACAGTTGGTGAATGGCGGTAACTGGTTGCACATTAGCCGAAGTCTGTCCGCATGTGCCAGTAGAATTTAGTCATGCTTTTGATTACCGATATCGAACCTAATGTTATCATTGCCGATAAAGAATAATTGCATTGGCCAAGCTTCAAGGGTGGCAATGGATGGGTTGACTACTCTAAAAATTGGGTCAACTAGACTGCTTTATTACAAGAGTGTATCTACTAATGGAGGGCTGCATATACTCTAAAACGTGAATGGATATGAGTGCTCGCGCTTGGCCATTGAAGGATTGACGCGTGATACGAGGCGCTCATTCGGAGTTTCACAAAACACAACAACGCAAACTTAATTGGGGGACACCGCTGACGTATTTGCACTTGTATAGTGACGTTACTTGTGCTTTTTCTCTCTCATTGTTGTACTCTGCCAGCACGAGGCGAAGAAGGGCGCAGGTAACGTGGGCAGGCTATCCACAAGGGCAGTGTTGCCACGTTCGTCAGGGCTTAACATTCCAGCGGCGTATGCAGGCAATACTGGCCACTAAAGTCAGCCGGCTACAGCCAAATTTTGTGCACCTACCTAGTAAAAAAGAAAATGGCAAGGCAGCTTTTGGCAGACTGCTTTTTTTTTTTCAAACATGATAAAGTGCCAATATAACGCCATCCTCTGAAGCTCATGCACAAATACACCACCCCCTATTGAAGCACGTTAATATCGGCTTTTGAAGCTTGCATCCACCTACCCCTTTTTTTTACTTTCTGCCGAGTGACCGATATTGCCACTTTGCCTTTTTGTCATTGCGTCTCACGCACACGCCTGCTGCATTGCATCCTGTCGCTAAGATTTGCTACTGCTTTCACGCTAATCCGCTAGACGCTCAGCCTAAACAATATCCCTGAGCTCCCCCTTTTTTAGAGCTCGATAGATAGGACAACCTTCAGACACACGGCGCCAGAAGTTTCCTTCTTCCCGGAGCCATTTATCAACTACCTTTTTGTTCTCAGCACTTGAACTCTTTACTAGCCCCATCGATTAGCGATCAGGCACGCCTTTTGTTACATTCACCACTATTTTTTTTTTACACAGCTTGCAAGCAGTACTCGAATGCGACTGCCACATATAGCAACCAAGGTTCGAAGTAAGCCGGCGACTATCTGGGTAGCCTCGTCATTGATAGCACTAGTCAACCGACTTATCTATACGCTGACCATCGCCTGTATCCCCGACCTTCTCCAGCGAGTATTACATGAGCCGCGTTCTAGCAATGGCGTAATAACCGCCGCGTTTGGCGTAGGCGGACTAGTTGCAGGGTGCAGCATTGGGTACATTAGCGACCGCACGCAAAATCGCTTGGTGCCACAGCTGGTTGCGGCCGCGCTCTACGTGGTAGCTGGTGTAGTGTTCTTTTATGCCAAGCACTTTCACCAAATCGTGGCATTTCGCCTAATCCTGGGGGCGGCATCAAGCATCGCTGACACTATGCTATTTACAACTGTGGCTGACGTCTATCCGGCCAACTTGCTTGGTTTCAAAATGGCAGTCCTGTTTGTCTTTGACAATATCGGCAACATGCTGGGCCCACTACTAGGCGGCAAGGCATACGAGAAAATGGGCGTTGGCGGCATTGCTATAATCGCCATGGGGCTTGGAGTAGCCGAGTTTCTGCTGATCCTGTTGTTTGTGCGCAACTCGCTTGATATTCGGCAGACCCTGGTCCGAAATGCTGCGTCGTCATTATCCACCAGCGCATCAGATCTAAGAGTAATCGAGTCGACAATAACTTCTAGGCGGCCAAGCACCAGTGATCACCCTAGTGAAAAAGTCGGTGCCACGACATGTAACAGTTGCGTATCTATTTCTTCGACTGGTAGCACTCCGAGCGACTCTGATGCCAGCAATTTGCCCACATCCAAGCCCGAGGTAATAAGCAGCGCCAGCGGCGCTCACAGTAGTTTACAGATTGTTCGATTATTACTGCAGCTCCCAGTTGTCGGGCCTACAGTATCGATCTTTGTTGGCACGGGAATGCAAAGCGTAATTGAAACAGTATTCCCACTACGCTTGTACGACAAATTTGGCGACTCGCCGGGCGACATTGGCATTGCGTTTATGATTGTTGGCGGAGTACTTATTCTAGCAATGCCTGCTGTGGGGTATATCAACGATTCGGTTATTTCTAGACACGGAGAGCGCATGCGCTACTACACAATTGCAGTCGGAGTTCTAATGATGCTTGTTTCTCTATCCGTCACAGCAGTAGCTGGCAGTTACCCGGTGCTTATATTTGGATATGCCTTGTTTTCAATTACGTCAATGTTGGTTATTGTGCCCGCACAGAGTGCATTTGGCGACTATATCAATTCCACAGGATCACACGCAATGGCACAGTGCTATTCTCTGGCGTGGATCGCCGAGGGAATGGCCAACATCTCTCTCCCGCCAATTGCGTCAGGTCTCTATGCCATCATTGGATTCCTGCGGATGCTGATGTCCATGAGTACCGTGCTGTGCACGATTTGCGCTATATCTGTGTTGGCATTTCCACTCCATTGCTATTGGAGAGCTCGCCGAGACGAATAGAACCGGTTTTACCCTACCTTAATAGTTTTTTAAACTACAATTTCTATTATATATAAACTTTGTGTAAACGTTCAAACACGCGCAGTGTCACATGAAAGAGACCCAATCACTACTAACATGTTATGTTTTTTTGTGGTCTTGATAGGCAAATTTTTATGAGACTTTTTTTCTTGCTTTGCTCGTCCACTATTGTAACTTTTTTGTACCTATATCTTTAATATCTATAATGCGCAAAACCACGGGGCTAAAGTTTGGGTTGAATGTATCCAAGCAAGGCACATCTACGGCAGCGAGTAGACATAAAGATGTACCAAAGGACGGCGAATCTGCTCGCTCCAAAAAGTCTGTATTTGCCGAGCCAGAGGCTCCTTCGAGCCTAGATGACCCCAGACTCGCTAAGCCGATATTTACAGGTGGCTCACAGACACGCGCCTCGGAAAAGTTGGCGTCCGAGCTTCAGGCGACCGATCCGTCAGTTTACGCATATGACGAGGTCTATGACGAGATCAGCAATGCTCGAGACCGATCGAAGCGAGCTCGCAAACAAGCCGACGACTTGAAGCCGCGGTATATGGAGAAGATCTTGGAGACCGCTAAGCAACGACAGGTTCAGCACGAAGTCGTGCGAGAAAAGATGCTGGACAAGGAGCGAGAAAGAGAGGGTGACATGTTTGCAGACAAAGAGACATTTGTCACTAATGCATACAAGGAACAAAAGGAGCAGCGCCAAAAACTTGTCGAAGATGAGGATATGCGCGAGGCGGCAGAGACGAACGCCGGCCGACGTGGATATGGCGCTGCTGTTGCTGCTGGCTTCTATCGAGGTTTCTTGGACCAAATTGATCGAGATGACATTAACAAAGCTGTGGTGAGTGGTGCTAGCGTACCGTCTCAAGTTCAAACAGTCGAAGATAACCCCGCTAGCCATTCTTCGGTTAGAAAGAGCGAGGCTCTAGTATCAGGACTTAACGTCGCCGATAGTAGCGCCAGGCCACGCCACACACGATTGTCGACGCAAGACTCGGCCACCAGCCCCGACAATGGCAAGGAGAGCACGACTACTCATCGAGCTGAAGAGTTTAGGCGTCATGCGGGCTCTCGTAGCTCATACAGCCACATCATCGAGCAAGGACTGAGTGCTCAGCAGCAGATGAAGGACGATGCGAGAATTCGGGAGCACGAGGCTCTAGTCAAAAAGTATGCTCGGCGCAACGACGCAGTCTCCATTGAGGCTGCTCGCCAGCGTTACTTAGCGCGTAAACAGCAGCAAGTCTAGACTTGTAGCCTTTAAGAAGCACCGTCCGATCACGACTTGCGACATGGTCCGTGGATGCTAATTTCTTTTACTTTCTTCCTCAGGGTTTTTGGAAACAAGGCATTGTTTGTTTAGATGCCCCTTTGCTATATTCACAATAGTAAAAGAGAGTCATCAAAATTATTGGACTAGACAAAGCAAAGTGTATTTCAACTTAGTAGCGCTCGCCCTGAACATTGGCGGCGTTAACGAATCCTCTAAGTGTCTTGTTCTCTTCTTCGGTAAGCGTGATCTGCCCAGCGCCCAGATTCTCGTCCAGGTACTTGATCCTCTTTGTTCCAGGAATGACGATGAGGTTCTTCTCCTGCGCCAATAGCCATGCCAAAGCTATCTGCCCAGGTTTGCAGCCGCGCTTCTTGGCCATTGCTTCGAATTCGTCAACCAGCTTGAGGTTGTTGGCAAAGTGCTCAGGCTTGAATCGAGGATTCGTGCGACGCCAGTCGTCCTTGTCAAGGTCGTCGATACTGCGGATCTGACCTGTCATAAAGCCTCGACCTAGTGGCGAATATGCTACGACGGTGACCCCTAGCTCGCGGCAAGCATCGAGCAGTCCGTCAGTCTCGATGTGAGTCGTCCAAGGGCTATACTCGACTTGGACTGCGGCAATAGGATGGACCTTGTACGCACGCCTTAGTTGGTCGGCAGTGCACTCAGACAACCCGATAAAGCGAATCTTGCCCTCCTTGACGAGTTCAGCCATGGCACCGACTGTATCCTCAATTGGAGTATTGGGATCCACGCGGTGCTGATAGTAGAGGTCGATCTTGTCAATGCCCAAGCGCTTAAGGCTTACATCGACCTGCTTACGTACATAGTCCGGCTTTCCATTGATGCCGATGACCAACTTGTCAAAGTTTCCCTTGAAGTCGGGTCCTGCCTCCGTATGCTCTACGCCGAACTTTGTGCACACAAAGACATCGTTGCGTCGGGTCTTGAGCACTTGGCCCAACAGCCTCTCGTTGTGCCCGGCGCCATAGACGTCCGCGGTGTCCCAGAACGTGCATCCCATGTCGATTGCGTGGTTGAGCACTTTTAGTGAATCGCTGTCATCAACGGCGCCGTAGATGGAGGACATGCCCATGGTGCCAAGACCAATGCGCGGGACACGGACCTTGTCGCCAGGAACGCCAATTTCGATGGTAGGAAGGGGCGACATGCTTGGATATTCAGTAAGTGGTATTGAAGAAGAGCTGGTGTGTTGTAGATGTTTAGATGGTGTAGCTGTCTAGGAACTCTGAGAGTTTGTACTTTTATAGCAATTGCTTTTTCTGCCAAGACTTTTTTTTTCTTGTCTGGCCCATTTCCCACATAGTCAAAGCATACTAGGCCATGCTGCTAGAGAGCTAAAAAAAATACAGTGGGGAAGTGGGGAGGGAGCAGAAAGTCCACGTTGTTTGTGGCTAGAGCGTCGAGTAGAAGTGGGTAGTTTTATTGCACCGAGCCGAGCCCGAATCAAGCCCCCTTTTTCTTTGCTTGTTTGATGACAAATTTCTGACAATGCAGGGTGTCGGGTCCGCTTGCTTACTGTAATAGCAGGATGACCAATGCTACCACATACATGCCACGTAACAGTTACTGCGGAAATGTCTTGCGACTAGTCGAGGTGGAGGAAATGAAAACTGTTTTACGGATTCTCGGCCATATCTCGGAGACAAATGGCTGTTTATAGGCATTAATGCCTTTTGTAGGCGTGACGTGACACTATCAGTGAGTCGTTTGTTGGCCATTTAGATAATTGGTGCATATACTAGAACGCTCTCATTCGACTAGACTTCCTTTATATGAGAGCTTTGCTTGGCGACTATCTTGTTTCAATCGATAAAGGCGCCCTGTCAGCTGCTATTGCGTGGGTCGCAAGGCTCGAAGCTGAGCCAGCATTTACTATTGACAGAGCATGAAGCTCTCTAACGTGTCTCGTAGCCGATCCTTTATAACATGTCGAATAGGCTACACAGTGTCAACCGAGGAAGTCGATGATAACTTTAGAAGCATATTAGTATTGTGAATATAAAACATTGGTTGACTGAATAAAGTGTAACACCAGGAGGTTCGTTCCCTTGCCATTAGGGCCTGAAAAGAGACAAGCGGATGTAGGGTCAACAAATGCAACAATGAAGTTGAAAACTGTGTAAAGCACACACAGCTCCACTACTCGCAGATCTTGGAGCTATTGCGAAATGTGGTGCAAAAATGACCGTTTAATGAGAAATGCAGGGCTGAGTAACATAATCTGACGAGGTCGTCAGAAGCAAACCATTCTTTCTGTTGTCATCGCTTATCCTTCTCGGTAGAGTTGACGGCCGCAATAAACAACGCAAAAGATAGTATCCCGCCTATTTGGACACAAGTATGACAGGGTCAAAAACTAGTTACACTTGCTGGAAATGCAAAGGGAAAGCACATGTGTAAACAAGCGCCCCTCGCCATCACTTGACTTAATTTTAAAAAAATGACAATGTAATCTCCTATCCCGCTCCAAGCCTCTTTGTCTTATTTGGCTATGTTGCGCCTGTTACGGAACAGCACGATAATGCATAAAACCGGCCTGACAGCCCACGTGGAACACTGCCGACCGGGGTCTCTGAGCTGCCGACAAACATCTCCAATATGCCAACTGCAAGTACGCTGCCCCTTTCCAACGACATGATGTGCACAGGGTTTTCTCGCGCCCACCCGCACAACACAGCAATTCCGCGCCTAGTTAGTGCTTCCTATGTATGGCTATTGAAGAAGGCAGCCTAAAGGCTGTATAAATAGTTCTCTGCCATAGGTTGGATATAGCTATATTTGCTCTCACTTTTTATACGTTAAAAATATACCTACTACTTCGCCTCTACTCGCACGTCATCAGCAGCCGCTGCATGTATTGCCTATTGTTTGTGTCCTGATTTCTCGTCATTTGTGTCTTCTTTGGGAACAGGTAAGCTGAGGCTGACTGAACGGAACAATGAGTGCGGATCTGCGGTTGCGCATGGGAGGCGCTTTCAGACCCGAAAAGGCCGGGTGGCTGTGCAGGTAGTCGTGGTCAAATTTTTCTTCCAAATGTATTCGCGACAGTATATGTAGAGCCCACCTTCCCGCCCTTCTTCGGCCCGCTTTTTTTTTGGCAAGTCTGACTTTCTCGCCTCCAACTCCATTTTTCCTTCTAAATCTTTTTATATGCAAGCTCTTTATAACGGGCTGTAGTAAACAACCTTCCATTTTTTTATACTTGTTTTCTCAATTTATTGCTCCCATCACACCACGCTTTCTCCCTATTTCGCTTCTTGTATTCTTGTTTGCCAATGGATAACCTAGGGCCCGGAGCGTCTCTTTGGCAGATAAAACTCGCACAGCTGAGAGTGAAGAAGAAAGTTGAGGAGAGACAACGTGAGCTAGAAGAGCTGACCAAGGAGAGACTACGTGAACTTAAAGAGCTGACCAAGGAGAGAGTTCGCCTGGAGCAGCTGGAGTCTACAGCAGCTGCTTTACCTGCTCTCCCTGCTGTCGGCAATAACCCCGCCTCCCCTACTGCGCCTGCCTCTTTTCCTGTTGGCGCCTTAGACGCCCTAGGCGCGTTTAACGATTTTGACGATGTTGGCGATATTAGCGTTTTTGATGAATGTTACGCTTTGGATACAGTCGCTAATGTCGCAGACACCACCGCAGCCACAGCTACTGCCGATCCTCCAGCAGTCTTGCTTGATGGCCCAGATTATTCTACCCTTGTTGCCGCTGCTGCCAGTTTGCCCACGGCCCCCTCTGTCACACCTGCAGCTCCGGACGCTGCTAGCCCACCCGCAGCCACACTGACCACGTTGGCATTTCTTGCCCTTGTGGCCCTGCATGCTACCCTTGCTGCCGATTCCTCAGCGGCCGCAATTGTCCCTCGCACTGCTGCCAAGGATGCCAACTCGCCCACGGAAACCCCCGACGCCCTGCCCCCTCCTCTTCCCATTGTCGCTACCACGGCCTCCAAGACCAACTCTGCTGTGCGCCCCGCTGATGTCACCACCGTCGTCTCTCCCGCCGCTGCACAGGATATTAGCATGGATATGGCTCCGCCAGCTAAGCGCCAACGGACTAGCGCCTTGCAGGATAGCAACGGCAAATTGGTGACACGCGCCCACCTGTCCAAGGCATGTGGGCCCTTTGTATTTTTAAAGCCACAGATGGTACCTGTGCTACTCCACCGGACTCCTGGTTGTCAATTCGCTTTTGATGATGCCGATCTTCCAGAGTTTGTCGAGACGTTGCAGGTGACAAAAGGGTTCAAGCCACTAATAATCAATGTCAAACCTGCGAATTCAGACATGACGACTAGCTTAAACTTAGTGCAACGTGATGGCCCAGAGTTTGCGACGATCAAGAGGCAATTGGTGGACCGACTCAGACTGCCGAGAGGGTATAGTGCAGTGGTCCCCGGTCCCTTGCTCTTCTACTATTTGGCAACACTGAGTTACGTGCCCATCGACGAACTATCGGGCACTGCAATGGCCAAGATGTTCACAGAGGCGACATGCAGGGTTGTAGGGTCACTGCGATTTGCGACCAATAGAGGAACTCGGCAGAAGACGAAAGACGAGCTTTTCGGCCAGGTGAGGAACTGGCTCGACGGCATGAGTCACTTTGTTATTAAGGGCGGCAGTGTAAATAAGGTGCTGAAAATGGCTGCGAAGTGTCGCGCGGCATATTTGGAGAAGTGCAAGCTGAAGGATACACCCGACCCCGACATGGACGCTGACTTGCATGCTAATTTGGAGGCCGATGCTGACGCTGATTTGGACTCCGACTTGGACGCCGACTTGGACTCTGAGTTGGATGCTAATTTGGATTTGACAGGCGAAATTGCAGTAGAAATGCTTCGGAAGGGCACGCACTATAGTCGTATCCTCCTTGGGATTCGGGTGAAGGAGCTTGAGGTGTTCTTCAGGTATCTGCCGGGTTTAATGAAGGGGCGGGACGAGGCTGTAGTTCAGCAACTGACGGAAATCATTGATAGCCATTTTAACGAGCCTTGACTGTTTTTTATTCTATTGAATCACTTGACTTTTTAGCATTAACAAAGTTCACTTTCTCTATTCCCAAAAAAGCAAATGTTAGCAAAGGTGTACTTTGATTTGGCCGTTAAAAAGGAGTGAAATATTACAATGTAGTAAGCTCTAAGAAAATAATGCCGGGGAGGCGCCTCGTTGTTGCAATGTGCGTTAGGTTCTACACCAAGCAAATATTGGCAGCAGCATTTGATACTCTTTTTGTGTGGGCGAGCTGAATATCAAAATGCTCGAGAGCAAAACAAAACTGCCTTGGTGTTGTCAGTTTTGTGTCATTTGCCTATAAGTCTTTCACATGTTCAATGTGCGCTAGTGACTGAAAGTTTGGCATCCGTTTGAGCGCATCTCTGGCAGTATCCAACACAGACTGTTGCTACTGCAGCGACCCCAAGTTAGTAAACGCAAAGTGTCACAACTCTAAAGGAGCACTGGCAAGTAGATACCTACATGACTGCAAAAGGCATAACCATCGACCGCAGAAAGCGATTAAGAAAAAATGAACTAAACGGCACACGAACGTTGGAGAGCATAGTAGTCACCACATATACGATATTCAAGCCAAAGCGCAGTTAAAGTTGCATGGAAGAGACCGCAATATATCGCCTAAACATAGACAAACTCGTGTAAGCCATGATATTCCCTCTAAATAGTAGGTTAGCCGTTGGAGGTAGAGTTTGAAACAGCGCTTGCAGAGTCTACATTCATTAATGCTGTGAATGGGTTTGGATAGAATTCCCGTATGTATGTGGCAGGATTTGGCGAAATGTCTTTCTGCTGAACTTATCTTCTCCAGGATCTGAATAATATCCATATATCATGAATATGTGAAAATTTGAGGAGCAAAAATAATTGAAAAGGCTCAGAGAACGCACTACATGGCCATCAATTATTGTCCTTTAAGTATGACCTCATCAGAGCGCTCAACGCCGTCTATGGACAACGCCACATGACTCCTCTCCCATAACAACCTTTGATTGCTTGATTTAATTATGTTCTTTGGCCTCACGTTGATATTGGACGAGTTCATCAACACATTTACTGAGTGTAAATAATAGCTCGTCAAACAGCTGTTTTTGCTTCGCGCTCGGTGTTCCGTGATCTGAGGGGGATGGATAGAGCTATATGGCCAATCCAATTCGCAGCTTCACTGTTGCTTGGGCGGGGCCTGCTATCCACTAGTCTACTTTCAGGCCCTGTTGGTTAAGGGGGAGCTTCCCGGGGTTCAATTTCCTTTTTACACAATTTTTTTTATATTCAGCCACCTTGCGGCAATATTATAATCAGGGCATGCTATTTTCATCAGACACATTCACCAATGCGTAGCAAAATAAATTTTTTTGCCAGTTGCTGTCTGAAGCCCTGACTTGCCATGTGTTGCCTGGTAGTTGTTACACCAGAGCCACTGCTCGACCTTAACTATTTTATTTCCTAACGGAAATGTATAGCTTGTGAACACCTGTAATCGATTAGTGGCGCATTCGGAATTATTTGTCACTTTTTTAGACGCATTGTTGTAGTTAAGCGACAAGAGAATACTGCTGCGAGTCATGAGTCTCACGGTGGATCTTCTCACCCTTCAACATCAAGATCCAGATCACCACGATGATACTCATAACCCATCACAAAGAACAAGTGCATTGGCTCCACAGGCCAAGCCGCCACGGCTATAAAAGTCAACATTTCTCCCTCTAGCTTTCATATGTGTTTTCCTTACAATTAAAGAACTCTTTCAAATTTCTTATTTTATTCTCGTGAACACCTTATTCACGTCCTTTCATCTCCTATCCTCTCTTTCTCGACACTCGATCTCTTTATTCAATCAAACTTCCTATTCTGGCTTTTTTTTCACTATCATGGGCTTGCTACTGTCGCCGTTTCAAACTTTGCCCATGCTGGTTGTATACAAGGTTGTCGAGTATCTAGAAGGCCGCTCCAGAAACTCGTTTGAATTCAGTGCTACTGAGCACAACAAAAGAAAGGTCATTCTTACTCCTCTGCTTTTAGTGAGCGAGCGCTGGCGCACGGCGGCACTAGAGTCCATATGCGACAACTGTGAGCTTGATTTTATCCACTCTCGCAGAGCGTTCGAAGTCAGGTTCCCGGGATGGCCAGCCGATTATTCGTACCCACGGTTCCGCAAAACCCACCTTGTCAAGCAAATCACCGTGTCAGCCTTTCTCTGGAAGGATATGTGCGACGGAACATTTTGCGACGTTGCCGCTATGCCACAGTACGAAAATATGTCGTTTCCGGCTGCAAAAACGATATATCTAGTATTGCACAGGACCACTGACAAAGACTCTAGCTCTGCCTCGGTGGCTTCCCAAGAAAAAGTGGTCGCCTTTACTCGCTCCTTGCTCCAGTTTGCCCCTATTGTAGCCAGCGTGATCGTCAAGTTCGAATCCGTATCCAACGCTGCGTCATATAATGAGCAGTTGTATGGCACGCTAGTATCAGAGCTGTATCAAGGGCGTGTAAGCAGTGTGGACGTATATTCTGTCTTAAACGGCGCTCCACTATCGCTTAGTCTTAATGGAACGACCGGACTGACTAGCATAACTCATGGATCCAACATCTCCTGCGCCCCGTTTGCCAGCCTTGCTCATCTCAACGCGCGCACCCTGAAGACGCTCGAGATCATTATCTCAGAAGAGAAGAATTGGCTCGACTTGCTCTACGGTGGGACCGAGACTCCGACGGCTTACACCAGTCTGACAACTCTAGTAGTCGAGATCACCGATATTCCATATGACGCTATTTGGGCCGCAGTCGAGGACGGGGAGCCATTCCCTGTGCTATCAACACTCGTCGTGGGAGGGAAATATCCGTTTAACGACGGGTTGCTATTTAGGGGTAATGGCAAGACATTGTAGAGCCTAAGCATTCCCTTTAGCGCGATAGCCAGGAATGTGCTAGGCAGGTTCAGCGTACTCAAGCGCAGCGGCGTTACGCGGATGGCCCAGATTTGCATTGGTGACGTCACCGAGATGGACGCAGAGTTCCTAGCCGGAAGAGCGGGGGTGCCTGTTGAGCAGCAAGTTCACCGCATACTGGAGGTGGCCACATTGCTAAACTATACAGGCGACACAACTAGCGCTCAAACTTTCTCTTCTATCAAGACCGCGCCAACCACTGCCATTATCCAGCACTTGCGTATTTCCAAGCGGCAGTGTTTTGTTACTGACTTTATCAAGATGATTGTTGCGCTACCGAGCCTGGTTAGCTTTACCTGCGACATTCACTCATTTGGACCAGATATTGAAGAGATTCCAGCCAACGATCGCCCAAGTATCCTCCGCGCAAAGTACTATCCTCTGAGTAGCAACTTCAGGGTGCTGCGAGTGCCTAATATCGCGGATCACTCGGTCAGTATGGTTGCAGACGCTGCCAAGATTATTGCCATATTGTGCCCAAACTTTGCACAAGTTGACCTTCCTCTCAAGCTGCGCAACGAGTTTAGTCGCGAGGTCGCCTGGGCCATGGTCAGTGACCCATTCGAGCCCTACGCCAACTCTCTTCGCCGCCTTGTCTACCGGGGCTAGGGGCGTGTTATTTATCGCAAGAGTATTTTTCTGAAATCCAGTCCCCATTAATTTTGCGATCCTGCAATTTTAATACATACAATTTGGCCTATTTGGCACATTTATCGTTCTTTCTCACTCATACATACCGTATTAAAATTTCTCTCTTTATTATTTATTCTAGTCATGAAAGTTGTTCCACTTGGCGCTGGTCAAGACGTCGGCCGGTCGTGTGTACTGGTGACGCTAGGCGGGAAGACGATTATGTTTGACTGTGGCATGCACATGGGCTACAACGACGAGCGGCGGTTTCCCGACTTTAACTACATTACAACCGAGGGCGATTTTACTTCTCGAATTGACGCCGTTGTAATTACGCACTTTCACTTGGACCACTGCGGAGCATTGCCCCACTTTACCGAGCAGCGTGGATACCACGGACCTATTTACATGACACCGCCAACTAAAGCGATTTGCCCGATTCTACTAGAGGACTTTCGAAAAGTAGCCATTGAGCGCAAGGGTGAGACTGGGTTCTTCACGTCTCAGCATATCAAGGACTGCATGAAAAAAGTTGTCCCCTTGCATTTGCATGAGACCGTTTGGGTAGACGATGAGCTGGAGCTCAGGGCTTACTACGCCGGCCACGTTTTGGGCGCGGCGATGGTCTACGCTCGCTGCGGTAATGAGAGCGTGGTATACACGGGTGACTACAATATGACGCCAGACAGACACCTGGGTGCAGCGTGGATCGACAAGGTTCGTCCCGATGTACTAATAACAGAGACCACATATGGTACGACTATCCGCGACTCGAAGCGGTCGCGCGAGCGTGATTTCTTAGAAAAGGTACATCGCTGCGTGCTACGTGGCGGCAAAGTCCTGATTCCATGCTTTGCGCTAGGACGCGCTCAGGAGTTGTGTATTTTGATCGACTCTTATTGGGAGCGCATGGGTTTGACTGTCCCAGTATATTTTTCGGCTGGGTTGACGGAGAAAGCCAACCGGTACTACAAGTTGTTTATCAACTGGACGAACCAAAAAGTTAAAGAGTCGTTTGTGAATCGCAATCCGTTTGACTTCAAGTACATAAAGCCCTGGAGCCGCGACTATGTTGATTTACCAGGGCCTATGGTTGTGTTTGCCACTCCTGGTATGCTTCACATTGGCATGTCACTGGAAGTGTTTCGCAAGTGGGCTCCCGACGAACGCAATATGTTGATTATGCCTGGGTACTGTGTGGCGGGAACTGTGGGGGCCAAAGTGCTGAGCGGTATGAAGGTCGTGGAAATTGACCAGTATTCGCAGGTACAAGTCAATATTGACGTGCAGAACTTGTCGTTTTCGGCGCATGCCGACGCTAAGGGTATCATGGAGCTTATCAGACAGGCGTCGCCTCGAAACGTCGTACTAGTCCATGGTGAAAAGAGCCGGATGTCGTATCTAAAGTCCAAGATCATGGGCGAATTTGGATGCCCATGTTATGACCCGGCTAACGGCGAATTACTGGAAATTGAAACTGGCCAAGACGTGCGTGCGCTAATGTCTGACCAGCTATTCCAGGCAGCGTGGGCAAAGGAACAAGAGCGGCGGCAAAAGAGCGCTGTGCCATCAGAAGACTCGGTAGTACCAGCAGCAACGCCTATTACTCAGCTACCTGTTCGCGGCGTCCTTTTACTGGGCGATGGCAAGAGACCTGCGCGCTTATTGGATCCCTCAGAGTTTGATTTGGACGATATTCCTGTTGTTTCGGCCTCTGGAATTGAAGCCGATGACAGAAGTGATTCTATCGTTGCTGCTGATACTGAGGAGCTCACTCCTTCTGCCTCAGATCAGGTGGTATTCTCGACACGGCGTATTTTTGATGGCGCAGAGCTGGCCGAGCGCATGGGGCTTTCGAGTAGTGTGGACGTGGCGGCGGCAGCGTTGTTGGCCATACGCGAGCTATTGCTAATTGATCCAGCCACACAGCCAAAGGATGTCGATGAGATCAGCGACAAGCGGGCGTCAGTGGTTCGCGTGGGCCGCAGCATCGAGCTTAGTGTGCCAGCGAAGACAGCCGAATGCGAATTGCCCTCACTATATGTCTCGTGGGCTTGGGAGGAGGAAGAACTAGCTACGCAAGTACTGGTAGTCATCAACCGCGTACTAGGGTAAACAAAAGAAACACACTATTATTTTTTTGTTTAATATTTGCTGACAATGAAACGCAATTAAAGAGAGCATAGTGTTATATTTGCTTGAAAATAGTGGAAAGAACGTAGTGAAATAAAAAAATGTTGAATACTCTAAAGAAAGTGGCTACTTTTGAGTGCCGTATGTCATAATTGAAAGACCGATTAGCCCTTCGATGCCATTAGCGTCAAGTGTAGTTGTGTGAGGCGATGTTTGGAGAGAACCTACGGTTTCAGGCAATGGAGTTGCGACAACGACATCAGTTGGTAGGGAAACCCGATTGACATGGATCAAGCTCATGAGCTCGACCGGATTCATATTGCCCAAGTTAGACAAGTCAATGTGAGATAGATCTGGAATAGGCAGTTTGGCAATGTCATCGAATGTGATACCGGCCCGACTCATCAAATCTTCAATATAACTGAATTGGGTCAGGCTAATCGGATCAAATGGCGGGATAGTTATGCTGGGCAATGGTATAGCAGTAATGGCAATTCCGTCGAATGTCATATCTGGAAGATGTACTGTAGCCAGATCTATTGCCGGAATGTTAATATCGGGCAAGGGGAATGGCAGATGTACACCATTGTTGAGTAGCATTTCAAGTCCACTTGAGATAATCGGACCAGAGAGCGCAAAGGCTGGAGTAGCTACGTGAATGGGGCTGGCCGAATTGGCGCTGTTTTCGAAACTAGATGTAGCACCGATAGTAGCACCAGTCGAAATATCTATCACAAGTACTTCTGACGTGGTTGTACTGAATTCCTCAGTAGTGGTGGTCAGTGTGAACAAATCAGAACTCGTGGATTCAGAGCTTGTAGAAGAATCAGCGCTGCTGGCGGACATTGGAGGGAACAGTGGCGGGAAATCAGTAACCTCATCGCTAGAAGAAATTGTAGTGGCTGATACGGAGATACTAGCAGTAATACTTGCGCCCAAACTAATACTCAGGTCAATTGAAGTTACAGGTACGGTGACTGCCGATGAGGCACCAAAGGCAGAAGAGGTTAGAGACAAACTTTCCGAGGTTGATGACAATGAAGATTCACTGGTTGATGACGACAAATATTCACTGGATGATGATGACTCAGTGGGGATGGTCGGTGGGATTGGGGCAGCGGATGAAGTATTGGCGGCGTTTATATCGGCTGGCTGGCTTCTAAATCCACAGTACATGTTCTGACCCTCATTTTTAACGCAAGCTGTACCTGGTGGGCAAGCAAAGTGCACGTAGTTTCCGGACAGGCAGCGCAAAAAGTAGTCATATTGGCCACTAGGACCCGGGCACATGTACTCATCATACGGGGAGACAAAGTTGCACTGTGCACCGACTGTCAATGAGTTACTGGCTGGTGTTAGCTGGTTGGCAGTGTTCACAGGAAAACCGCAAAGAATGGTGCTACCTTGGGTATAGCAAACGGTGCCTGGAGCACAAGTCTTTTGCACTTCTATGCCGCCTATATCACATTGATAAAATGTAGTACCTTGGCCGCTAGGTGAGCCACACCGATACGCTCCAGGACTGCACGTGGAGTCACCAGTAATGGTAGTGGCCACCATCATGGCCACCACAAAAGATGATACCCAGACCTTCATTCCTAAAAAAAAAATTATGTGTTTATTCTGTTAATGGGAAGAGTGTTTATGCAGATAATCGAAGGAAGGAAGGAGGAAAGCATGAGGCTGTAGGGTAAAAAAATATCGAAGATTAATGTTGGGATACTGAAGTAACTTGCGGCATGAGTTTACTTATTTCTGCACGGTCAGGACTTTTTTGCTATTGCTATTTGGTGGCTGCGCTAACACTATTCTGCATGGCGTTGAAAATTTGGATAAATAGACGTATTCTGTTGCATGCTACTTGCTGAGAGAGATATAGAATTGCGCGAGGTTTAATACTCTATAGCCGTAGCAGCTAATACATGCTTGAGGGCAGTTACAAATGGAGCATATGTGCGGCTTGGGTGCATATTTTCCGTAAACTCGATGAAAGTGTAAACCCTATTTTTCTATGCACCATGATAGCCACCTTTCTTTTTTCAGTTGCCGATTGTCATGACAAACGGACGAACTAGGAGTTAATCAGCGACTTTTTTCTTCGAAAATATGGAGAGATAGAGACGTCACTTTCCAATGTGGAAGGCCTCCGGAAAGAAAAATAGATGACAATGTCCGAAGGATCACATGCGCGGGAAAAAAAATGAGTTGGCTTTCTCACTCCACATGCAAGGGCACATGCTTTTATTTTATTTTCTTGGGCTCAGATTAATTAAATTTGACAAGGCGTATCTTTCTTTTTTCTCTACGATCTTTTTTTACTATCTATTATTCATTATTTTTTGTATTGTACTCTATCTAGCGAAAGATATGTCGTTGTCAAAGGACAGTTTGCCGCCAGTGGGCCATGCGATATCTGGAGCGGGAAGCTCAGCACTGGCTTTGCTACTCATATATCCTCTAGACACGTAAGTAGAAAATATGGACTCTGGATACACCAACAAAGCCATTTAAGGACAATATTTTGACAAGAAACTAAGTCGTGACATTCTATTGAAGAGGTGTGTTAGAATAAAAACTCGGCTGCAGGTACAGACGCGGGCAGAGGACGATAGCAGCAGCAATGAGCGGAGGCTTAAAGATCCGGTAGATGCAGTGCGCAAGATCGTCAGCAGCGAGGGCGTCAGCGGGCTATACGCAGGACTGGGCAGCAATCTAGCGAACCAACTAGTGAACGGATTCGTGTATTTTTATGCCTACAGCGTAGTTCGCAAGTTTGCCCTACGAGTAGGATCGGCAGATGGCGGCAAGTCGCTGTCGACAGTGGTGGAGCTGGCAGTGGGAGCTGTGGCGGGGATGATCAACCAGCTCATCACTTTGCCTATCGGAGTAGTGGCTACGCGGCAGCAGACAGCGCATGTGAGTGAGCGGCGCGGGTGGATGGAGAGAGTCTCGGAGATCATCCAGATGGAGGGCGTCCAGGGACTGTGGGCTGGACTGAGACCAGCTATGCTCCTGTGCTCAAACCCGGCGATCACTTACGGCGTGTTTGAGAAAATTAAGGGCATGCTTCTCAGAGACCGCCAGTCTCAAGTACTTACTTCCGCTGAGGCATTTTGGGCTGGGGCGCTGGCCAAGACCCTGGCGACTGTGGTCACCTACCCGTATATCATGGCTAAAGTTCGACTACAGTGGCGGCCTAGCAAGGAGGAGCGCGAGCGGGAGGGGGATAGCGTCGTGTACAGGAGCTCGGCGGATGTGCTAGGAAAAGTGCTAAGAACTGAGGGTGTCGCTGGCTGGTATAGGGGCATGCAGACACAGATCGTCAAGGCGGTTATCACGCAAGCATTGATGCTGATGATCAAAGAGTCGTTCACGATGCAGGTCGTTCGCCTTTTTGCCCTGCTTGGCAAGGGTGGCCGCGCCAAGGCTGTGAGTACCTGAGGGCGTAATTGACTCTATTATTTTTTTGCCCTCGTCTAGTCTATCGATAGTTGAAAGAAGCCTTTTTTTCTTGATACCATAGATGCTTTTTCTTTTTTGCCGAACCATGTGAGAGGTCAGCAGAGGGAGTGTCATCTTGCAAGCCAAGGAGAAAGGCGAGCTTCTTTGTGCTCGAGAAAGGAGAAGAGAGCAACAAGTGACAAACGTAACAAGTTCTGCGGAAGACAAGCAAAAACGGCAACAAAAAATTTAGCCCTATAATGCGGCGCAGCACAAGCAGCAGCTCCCAATCCCCCTTGGAGCATGGTTCTGGGAGAAGGGGCTGGGTATCTCTTTTCTTTTCTCCGTTTCATCTCCCTTGTACTATTATTAATATTATACATTTTTCTTTCTTTTTTTTTTTTTTTACTTTATACAAGGCTGTAGAGCCTTTTTTTTACAGCACGCAAAAATACGTGGTTGCCTAATTCAAAAGAGAGCGGAATGGAGGGAGCAAGTTTTGAGGCGTCGGTACGCTCGCCGTTAAGACAGTGGGCACAA
>JANBQS010000307.1:0-21567 GCA_027577415.1 Coemansia sp. RSA 922
CCCCAGGACTTACTTTGGACTCCACTCCAGTAGATATTCTCTGGGCTTTAATCTTGGCCATCGACGGTATAGCAGTCGCTTGCAATTTGTACAGCCCACAGTGTACCCGAAACTGCCATCTATATAGCTTGAATCGTGGCACATATTTGCGTCTCCTCAAGAACATATGCAAAGCCCAGAACCGAGCCCGCAATTGATTCAAGTACTCAACCGAGAACCTCGACCGATCAACACACCGGACAAGAACCCGTTCCAAGCGGAAGAACCCCATCCCACGAAAATACCCACGTTGGAGATACGTAACCACGGTAAAGTCGACTATTCGACGCAGAAACTCGGGCGAAGAGGCAACCCCGTGGTGACCCATGAGATGCACAAAGAGCTGTAGCAGCCGACGTGGCTGCCTCCCGTAGCTAAGCAAGAGGCTCTCGTAGTATGCCTGTACAGCCAAGTTTCCCGAATAGCGCTGCCCGGCAAGGCTAGGCGGCAGCTCAGGCAATATGCGCAAAGCCAGGTTATTAGCTTCAGGGTGATGGTTCGCCGCCAAGTGACTGTGTAATATCGCCAGTGCCTCGGGAGGCGGCTCAACTCCCTGCCGCAGGTACTCTGTCAGGATAGCTCGTCGCGTGTGCTCAAATCTGAGTAGCGGGTCCTCATATATCGCGACCTGCTTGATCGAGTCTGTCGGCTCCAGCAAGCTAGGACAAGTATACTGAATGCTAGCAGGCTTTGTACTGCAGATTTGGTCAGTGAGCCGAATCATCGCCATGTTGCGCAGCAGTCGAGTATACTCCAGCAACAGCTCCGGCACTTGCACGCCCTCTTCGCTACTCCGAGTAGCATGGCATAGAGCCGATGTCAAGCGCGGTACGGGTACAGCCGATTGCAAGCGATAGCTCCACGATCCAGCCTCCACTATAAGCCGCCGAGCAAATAACGGAGACGGAAACCGAGGCTGAACTATTTGCTCCACACTCGCGTAGTACCGCTCAATACAGTCAGCAACACCGCTGTCACCAAAATAAAGCTTCAGTCTAGGAACGAAGAATGCCGCCCTAGCGAGTCCAGCCGCCAGTGGACTGGTGATATCCACGGTATTGGCATCTCGGTGAGTGGATAGCGCAATGTCTAGCTCGTTTCCAAGTAGCGCCAATTTGAACTCGTCATCGACTAGCGCTGATTGCTCTCCAACTAGTCTTCTGAATTCGTGGTGACTCCTAGCCGCCGATACTTCTAAAAGATGACTGGCGCAGTCACTCTGTCCAAGATCAAGCAGTTTGCGAATGGCAATGGCAAGAGCTCCCATCGGCCACTGCGCCTGCACGGTCAGTCTATCGAATTGCTCGAGTGCCAGCTCAGTTGATGGCAAGTCTGCTCGGCCAATATACAAATGAGCGAGTGCCAGTACCGAATTGGCAACCTCAGCCGATTCGGCCTTGTCGCCCACGAGCTTTAATGCCGAGCTACTCTGAGCCAGCATTGCCGTCGATATTGTATCAGGGATGTAATGACGCTGGTGGTTCGCCATAGCGGAAATGTAAAACGCAGTGGCCAAGGAAAGGTCGATGCCGAGTTCGCAGTCGACGCGTGAATAAAGATCGCTTAAGAACTGCATACCAATAACCGACGATTGTAGCACCCGGAGTACTAGCGGAATATCCCGCTGCAAAAGTGTTAGACCAGCCAAAGTATTTGCGCAATTCGTCATATCTCCTCGTAGATCATAGGCAACCGCGCTCGTCAATGTCCACAACGCAGTAGCCTTGCAATGTCGATGTCGAACACGCCAAGATATCTCATTCAAGCAATCCGCAGCACCCAAAATATCAACCGACTGTCCATCCTTATGGCCCTTATCCAGAATCCAAGTCAAAATCTCCAAAGCGCAGCGATCAAGTAACTCGAATGACACGCCAGTGGGTTTACCCAATCGTATATCATTGAGCATGCGCTTGAGTACGAGATGGATACGCGTGGGCGACTTCTGGGTTATAGCTAGATCTAAGAACCGTGTAAATGTTTCAAACATTGTACTAGCTTGCTGCCATGCTACTTTACGCTTTGCCGCAAACTTTATCCGCTTGGATTCTTCAATCCCTGAAACAATACTCTGTGCTACGGGCAGCCTCCTCCACTGCTGTTGTCGCGATATCACTCGTATACGGCCATGGACACTTTTAGGCAACGACAAACGTTGCATTTAGTCAAGCAAAATAAAAGTAATAATTAAGAGGTTTAGCAAGCGAAAGAGTTGGATTAAAGTTCTGGCCTATCGCAAAACAAAAAATACATGACCACTTTGAGCCAAGGATCCAATTGTTATGGATCTTAGGCTACATATTTTTTTTTGTCACTTAAATCTTCCAAAAAAAAACCACGTAGTCTAATTAGAATGATATTGCAAAAAAATAAATAAATAAATAAATAAACCAATAGCTTTTGTCAGTCATCAATAGCCTGGACCTTTAGACTCCGAAGGTGACCAAGGAAGTCTGGAGCGACATTACAGTCCACCATTCCTTGTATGCACTCCTTGACGCCCTCAAGAGAAGTGGCACGGACTTGCAGCGTAGTAAGCGAGGGCAAGTTGCACACCAAGTCGAACAGCAAGCCGCGGTACAATGCTAGCTCGTAAGTCAACGTAAACGTTGATTTTGACTCAGAACTCAGATCAGATGGGTCGTCATCGTCGTAATATCGCAAGCCATCCGCATGTAGAAATTGCAGAGATCTGCATGAGGGAACCAACATCTCCGCGGCATCGGGAGACCTCAAGATACGGACAATTTCCGACGTAGAGGGAACGAAGTCGGCAATGATCGAGTGCAGAATCAGTCTCCTAAGGTTGGAAAAGGAACACAGCAACAAGTCCAATTCCTCCACGTCGATTTCGCACTTTAATGTCAGAGAGACTAGATTCTCTTCAAACATCTCAGTACTGAGATCTTTAAATTCAAAATCCCTACAGAGAGACATCTCCAGATTCAGCGCCTGAACATTCGAGTTAACGCTGTAGAACAGGATCGACAGGCAGTCCATGGCTAAACCTTGGTCAGCAAGAGAGAGGCGATCTGTGATATGCACGGAAAGGCTGCGCAGTCCGACAAATCGCGATAGATTCCACTCGTGAGTTATCATAGCCATTGAGATGTGGATCGTGAGCTTGGATATTGGGCTAGCGGCAAATAGTGACAAGAATTGGTTGAGGTCATAGGGAAAGTGGCGAATCTCGAGTTTTGTCAACGAGGGAAATAGCGGCGTGCCAAATTTGGTCGACGAGAGGTACCGGGTTGTGTTGTCGTCTGCCTCTGCGTTTGATCCCGTAGTTGCCATATTGCGGCCAGCGCCAATCAGTAGCAGCATTTCGACAAGGGTTGGATTTCCGCCAGAGTCACGGAATCCCAGAGAAAGTGACTGCAAGCGCGAAAAGACTAGACTGCCATCAGATCCGTCATCTGCCATAAAAGGATCCCAGATTCGGCCCGCAGCTATATGGTTCAGTGACAACTCTACGAGAGAACTGGCTAGCACTGAAGGAAGACGAAGCGGGGGTCCGCTGTCCCTGGTGTCAACGTGCAAGTGACCAATACTAATCGGCAGAATCGCTTGTGGACGCAAGTCACGCACAAGTCTGTGCTCAGGGAAGATGCCAGGTAAGATTCGCAAAGATCGCAGTGACTTTGATCCATACAAACGCTCGGCAATCAGCTGGTAGACATGGGCGGTAGTGTTGTAGATATGCCCGCCAATTCCCAAGAGAACAATATCGCTTAGTGATGGCAAGGCCAGAGACAGCAACTCGCAGAGAGTGTTTCCGGCTTCTTGGCCATTTTCCCTGCGGCCAAACGATCTGCCGAACTCACAGCCGCTGATGTCAATACGCAGTCTCTCGACTCCATGCCACACTGTCTCTCCCAACCCGATACGCCGCAATATACGAGCAAGCTGATGCGCTGTTTGCAACTGGCCCTTTACAACAATCTGCATATTGCGAACAACATTGGCAACATTAGCCCCAACAAACAGGCCCAAGTTAGTCCGCACTCCTCTGTTACCACCGCTGCTGCGCGCTCTAGTTTTAAACCCTGCTTCGTCAACGTCTATGATAATCGTCCGGTAGAATAATGGCATCGCAGCTGTGCGCCACTGACGGCTAACGCTAGCCATCCGCTGGAGAGTATGTGCATGAATCAATAACGCGCTCCTACTACAGTCATACCGTGGAGCTGGAGATAGGCAGGCAAAGACCAAGTGTAGCAGGTCATAGGGAAGTGGCACGGCTACGCCTACAGGGCCGTGCTCCTGCGGTAGTAGCTGCCTTTTCTTTCGAGACGGAACAGCCCTTTTTGAAGGCATAGTACAAAATAATAAAGAGTAAAAAAATTATGCGAGTGCTTTAGAATAATAAAAAAAGGGGGGAAAGAGGACATGACGACATCTGAGTACTTTTCCGTGTTGTTACCAAAGCTATAATGGCAAACGTTCGTGACATGGGGCGATTAGCTACCCTGATCTGATCTATGTTGACATGTGTGTGCAGCTTGCTGAGACGCTCCGAGCTGCGACGATCGCCGAGTGGGTTAGTGGATATGGCCCGCTTCTCCGCAAGATGGGAATCGAGATTCCTTAGTTCGCTAATACTCACTTCCGCTTATTTATTATACATTTATTCGCTCATAATACTTGCTCGCTAACATATACCTAATCGCTAACAAATCTGCTCACGCACAGATCAGAGATCAAGGTTGGATTGTTAGATTGTAAATACATATTTGTTGATTTCGGTTGGCTCTTATGTACTTTCTCATGCTATATCCAGCTTAGGCGGTGTTTTACTTTTGGCATATCGGTAATACCAGTGTGGGCAAGGGTACCCATGGCTAACACAACCCGTGGCAATCGGGCTAGTACTTTACTACATGATTTTCGCCCGTCTATTTTGTTTTCTTAGGCTTTTAGAAAATGAATGACACTGTTTTGTGCCATACAACTGCTCTGCTGTTCTGTATAAAATAGAATGTAGATATCAAACAAGTCAGCATGTAAGGCACACATCAAAGAAAGCAAGCATTATAAATGAAAGAATAATATTATTCATGATGACAAAACAAGAAAATTGAGTAAAAAAAAATAATAAGAATGAAGATATTCCACAACTCCAATTGAATGAACAGGTGTAAGATAAACCGAGCCACGTCTAGAGCCTGGTTGTTATAAACTTCTCTACTAGTAAGAGTTGAAAACTAGCTGCTTCAAAATTCCCCCAATGCCTTTCTCCAGCAACTAGCATATTCAACAGCTATCTAAAACCAAGATATAATCCAGTAGATGTTAGGGCACTCATTGGAACAGTCAAAGCGGGCTGGAGCCATTACTGAGTGGGCCAGTATACATATCCTGCTTCTCCATCAGAACGAGAAGAAAATAGTAAAGTTTTATCTATTAACCTTGTCACGCAGAATTGAGTCGCGATCACTAAATCGGCGATCAGGGCAAGGGTTGCGGCTTAGCGCAGTAAATGTTTGTTATTTAAGAAGAGTTTATTATTGTTTACAGAATAGAACTCTTTATCTTCTCTTTTATATTTATTGGATTACATTTTAGTATCACAAACCTCATTCGTTTATTTCATACTCTCCTAAGCTCCGCTTGTATCTATTCATCAAATATTAATAAGCGATCTTTTTATTGCGCTTTAGTGGGAGCATACTCGGTTATTAGCCTCTTAATATCAAGAATTATATCCACTGTTTCATACGTCACATTCATGGCATGGGTTAGCTCATCCTTATTTCCAAAGAATATATACACATGACACTCTGTGTCGATTTCGGGGGTTTCATAACTAAGTATACCTACTGTATAGCCATTACCCAAAATTATTGGGCATGATGGGTAAATTTCTTTCTTGGTTTGTGCAGCTAGAGATTCTGTCGCATCGTCAATGGTTTTTCCCTTTCTTGCAACATGCCCTCCAATCTTTAGTTTACCCTCCGAATCGCAGGTAACAGCATAGTAATAATAAGTCATAGTTGGAATAGCTATAGCAAGCAAGAACGTGTGTGTTGGTTGAATGAAAATGTGGTGTGTTTGGTAGCTATCTTGAAAATGGCCAAGGAGTGGTCGCAGCCGGCTTTTTATAGCAGAGAAAAAGAGAAAATCCCCCCTGTTTGCTGTAGGAAAAAACCCAGAGTAGGTAGGCTGTGCAGTACGACATTTTTCAGTGAATGTGAAAGAGCCAAAAATAAATTGGGAAAGGCCAATTTTTTCTTTACATCAAAGGACATACGTCATGGCCTAATTGAATTGCAAGACTTTCAAAGTGCTGTTTCTTTTTACAACAGCTTGCTATGTGCATTTTGCTTCCCTTCATCGTCATCAACAGCGATGGAGCTAGAAAATGACGTCATTAACATGCTTTGCCTCAAAGGACAAATGTGCCAGGTTGTAGACTGCAAAAATTATTACCTGTCGTCGTGTTTCGCATTCAACTGTTCTTTGTACACTTTCCTCTTTCTTTGCCGAAAGCGGCTAAGCAGAACAATGGGGAGGGCTATTTTCTTTGTTTCAAAGAGCACGCGTCATAGGCATGTTTTCCGAATTGGCATGCTCGTTTTCTGCTTTTTATGTGCATCCTGCTCTTCTTTCTTGTCGCCAACTGCGAAAGAGCCACCAAATGACATCATTATTTTTCTGTTTTCTTTGAAACAAAGGAACATGCAATATGTAGGTGACTTGCACTTTGCCTCAGAGCTGGCTAAGCTCTTCACTCGACATTTTCTCCTGCTTCTAGGGATGTTCGCCCCCTGTCAAGTTGCAGCCAGAGCTGAAATTTTTGCCATCGTTATTCTCCTTCCTTTTTTATAAAAATAATATTTTGTTGCCACACCTGCCTTAGCTAGTTCTTGGCTAGCGTCGACAACGCCTTTGTTAGTTGGCTATTATTTGCCCTATGGAGCTTGGAGTCGTTTCCAGACAAAAAACGAATGTGATAAAACAACTTAGCTCTAATGGCGCTTGGCCCTATGTGTCTGAGGACGACTTGTCATTTACCACTTTCTCATAGTCAAAGTTTCTGAAGCCGCATCCTACTTACGTTTCTTTAGAGGCCCAACGCTCTGCTCAGCCCTGACTGCCGTAGGAGATCCAGTTGTTCCCAGAGCCACAAGTGCATCCATTTTGTGCTGCTCCACTATACGTAGAAGTTCCGCCACAACCTCTTCTTTAAAGTCGTCATGCCAGATACGTGGGTCATGTAGTCCAGTGAGTCGCATTGGTCACGTCTTCCAAACTTGAGCCAAACCCCATGGCATCTTGGGTCAAGAAAAAGAACACTGTGCATATCAACCACCAGCCGCTGCAATGGCCCAGGGGTCATCCCACTTGCGGTGTTGTCGTCGAATTTTATACGCCGTGTCCAAGTGAGAGCGCTTTTCGTTGGCGGCAATGACCAGGTCAGATGAACTCCACGACTTGATGGGAGGACGGCAGGAATATCTGTTTGGGCATGCATTTCGCTCTGCCTGGTTAATACCAAATGTGCCCAACATGCATATAGTGTATAGTAGGCCCTCCATATTGTTGGGAAAAAAGCGTATTGGCCCTGTGCGTGCACCCTTCTGCGTTTATTAAGTGTCTGAGGATCTAACCAGCGCTTCAAGCTGCAAGTGGATTGGGGGAGCATCATCTCAGGTGCCTCAGCTTTGGTTGCATCAGGACTACCACCAGCATAGGAGGCATAGCCAACCTCTTCCAAACCGCCCTTTATTCTGTCTGCCATCTCCTGGTACTGAATGATGAGATCGCTAATATTGATGCGAATAATCATGCACTTGACGTACGCCGCATTGAGTGCTGTCATAGCGTCGGCAACAGCAATAACAATCTTATTCGGGTCGTCTGCCGCAGATATCACCTTTCCTGCCCGCTGCAACGCAGTGCGCCTGTACAGGCAAACACAGCTAATTTTTGGCAGTATTGCAAATGCTCAATCAGTAGCGTCAGCAACAAATGAATCTCCTCGATTAATGTACACTGGCCCAATGCCCAGAAAATACGACAATCTGCCACCAAACTCACTGAACTTGTGAAACATATTGTTTTATGACTTTGTTGACTGAGCTTTTGGGCGTGTAACTGGTAAACGCGCTGACTGGAGCTCTCTACACATCCTTGAATAAGTATTTCGGAGTATCCAGCTTCTCAAGGCTGGTTGACATGGCAAAAGTGCTTGGCTTAGCATTCAAAGAGGCAATCTGCAGCCCCAATGCATTGCTCACAGTAGTATGCGTGGTGTTCCACTTGGCTCGTACTCTCGTCCATCTCAGGACCATTGATCTCAAGGTAAGAAACACCGCTGTCCCTTTCAACAACATATCTAATAAATGGGTCAAATCCAAGACAGTCGACAGGGCACAACGACCAATTCATAGGCAGCGAGATAAATGCCTGATGCCCTGTTACTTAGTGAGCGTGGTGAGCTAGAGCATATAGAATTTAAAATAAAATATTAGCGTATAAAGAAGTGAGAATAATAATCTACCTCTGGATGTCGACGGGTTAATGTTTATATAGCCTTTTTCGTGGCCCTTTTCCATAGACGAAAATATGTCTTTCCCGCTACCCTTAGTGTCGCTGAGTTGAGCCTCTTTGTGGGCGGGCGATCCCCTATCTGTGGCGAGACATTTGGGCGTTGAGAGTCCGGGACATCTGGCAGGCGTGTAGGGTCGTTATGTAGACCATTGGACTGATCACGTGGGCCGGCGCGCTGTTCTACGACCCGCGTAACAATAGGAAGGGAATGAGGAGGGCTATTTGACTTGGAATTCTGATTTTAAAAACATTGTTACAGTTTTCCTGGTCACTATTCGTCACTCTGTATTAGATCAGACATCAATAGTCGATGGGCGCTCATTGCCAGAATTGTAAGGCGAATGGTATGTACCTGCGGGTACTTACGTTCGTCACAGTAAAGAGATTTCTCATAGAGGCCAATACTAGTTGTCGGTTTGTCTAGTCTATAACATGTCATTTGCCAATTTTCGATCCAAGGATTTATAGCGTAATTGTTTTGTGACAATGCCATGCAGGGCGGCTCATTTATTTTTGTGGCTCAACTCATGTTGATTATCTGCTTGAAAAAAGGCTTTTATTGTCACATGTACACTTTCGGCATAATTAGCTCCCGTGTCTACAGGAAAAACTTTTTTTTTCGATCATCTTTGCATCAACTAACCGAACCACCTATTTATTTCGCACTCTCCTATCAACAACACTACTAGCATATCTATCTACTTTATTGGGTATTTTGCCATGGATGGAGAAGAAGTCGAGCAGATCTTCAACACGGTTGAAAAGCTCGTAATATCTCATCGCGCATTCAGTACTTTGTTTTCTCGCGTGGAGGCAACGGAGAAGGCCATCCAGGATCTGAGGAGCCGCTCTACTTGTTCAGGAGGAGGACACGCAGCGCACGTCGGCCATGATCACGAGGAGCCGGCTCTAAACGGTCGTGGTAATAACGGCAGGGGTAACGGATTCACTGGCAGCGTGCGTGACAATAATGTCAAGGATGTTTTAAAGTCCGTAACCAGCAAGCGCCTGAACGAGATTGGACGGGGCATCAGCGCTAAAAAGTCAACATGGGCCAATCTCCGCAAGCAGTACTCGCCTAAAGGATCGATGTTTTCGCCAAAGCGGTTGGCCACCGGCAAAAAGGCGACTAATGGCAGCACGCAAGCCTCCGACATGGATAGCAAGCTCGCAGTGGACGAGGTGTATAGTCAAGTGGCGGCGATGACAGCTTACGGAGTGGAATTACTACGCATTGCGCTGAGCAATCCGCAAGTCAACCGGATATTGACCAAGCAAGCAAGCGACATATTTGCCACTCTTTGCGCCACGCTCACTCACACGCGCGACCAACACCGAGACGAGATTTATAGCTTGGCTGCCAAACGGATCGACTTTCGTAGACTCACCAATGGTCAATCACAAGTGTGGGAGCCAGACTCTGAGGATGACGAGCCTTCCCGACAGAGTAGCGCCCCACAAATAGCCAATGGAAGGAAAGGCAAAGAGCCTGTGCAAAACGAGCGTAGTCATCCGTATCGCCGTGATCTTGGACACTCGAAGACCTCGAAGCAGCCACGGTGGCACTCGGGTGGTCGTGAACTAACCCAGCCAGGCAAAGGCAAAGCTTTACACGGTGGTCCGGCAGCGGGTACTCGCTTATCTACTCGTATACCTAGTGACACAGACAATCGGCGGTCTCGCATAGGTGAGAGCGAATCTCCCGCTGCCGCTTCTCTAGCCGCAGAGTCGGACACAGACAGCATGACAGATGAGAGCGAAAGCGACACCACTGGCACTCCAGTAGCTGAGACAACAGGGGATTTAGTGCATCTCGATCCGTCTCTCAGTCGTCGAAGCGTTATCCATGCCGCACTCTTGCTCCAGGGCAATTTAGAATCGGATATTACCGCTTACTTCAATCAAGTCAGCCAGTCCTCCAGTACAGAATACGACAGGTCATGGAGATATTGGGCTACTTGGTGCGTGGAGCATGATATAGATCCTTGTATTAGATCCGACAAAAACTTAGAGGCCTGGCTCTTGGAGGGAATACTATCACTGGATGCAAGGGGTAGAAGAGAAAGACAGGTCAAAAACATTTGGTCAATAGTCGAGGGACATCCACCACCGGCAAAGTACGGACGTAAGGGCCTATCACCAGATTAACTGAAAGTGTTTCTAGAAGTCAAAAATTCCATTTATCTAATTCAATATGATTAATTGTATACCTTTTCATGTCAAAACTTTGCAACATAGTCGGAAAACTTAGTGCAAGTAAAGCAAGATATGCTACATATTTTGTTTTCCCTGAACAGAGCGCACAAAACCTTCATTATATAACTAGCAGTTTGAGTCGTTGATATGTAGTATATATGCTAGCCCTATCCACCTCTTTGTGTTCCTGGATTAAAATTTTTTTAACATGCTTATCACATTTATGCTCTACAAAATTGAAAGAATAGCTGGGTACTATTAAGTGGGATGTGGTAGCCAAAGTTGTCGAAGAAACTGGTAGTACAATGCATTTACTTCTATGTAAAGGTATGTCCCGCTTAGACTCGCGTCAATAGTATAGAAATAAATATTTGTTTTCGACAAATAGTTCCTTAGAAGGGACATATGTGAACTCAGTGGGTATATTGCATCCAACATCCGCTGGTTGATAGTTGGGAAATACTTCTAGTAGGAACTTTTCATCCATACCAGGCTCAAGCGACCGGGGAAAGACAAGAACGTGACTGTCTCTCGCCATAATTCTTGTTCCTTCTGACTTTAATTCAGCAACCAATTTGTTGGCTTGAAGGTTGAGAACCACCATGCAATGTGATGTCGGCTGTATGCCAAAAGGAGCATGGGATGCAAGTTCTATGACACTACCAAATGTAACCGCATGGTCCATTTCAATAACGTAAAGGTCATACCTGGCACTCTTGTTATAAAAGTATATTTCAATCTTTTGCGACATGTCAAATACAAAAAGCGAACGAGGTAATTACTGGAAATAGAATGGATAAAAAAGAAGCAGTTGGTAAGGGGGAAGGCCATTGTTCTCAATTTATACCTAGTGTTTTCTCCTCTACCAGTGAATAGATGCTTTGAATCAAGCACTCGTCCATTCTTTCTCTCCCCTCCTGACCAAGTTTTCTTGCAAAAGAGTGTCATGTACTTTGAAATCATCATTGCTCTTCTGAGATATCATGTGGCAGGCAGCAATTCCTTTGTACTTCATAAACACGAGCCGTGTCACTTCTTGTGGTCACGGCATCCAGCATACCCCGTGCTCCTTTGTCAAAGCCCACGAGGCATGCTTTACCAAGATTTCTCCCGATTCGTAGAGATGCGCTGAGCTACGACCGCAGGTGGCAGTGGCGATCGCTAAGTGGGCCAGTAGATATGGCCCACTTCTTGGCAAGATGGGGATAGAGGTTGCTTAGTTCGCTATTGTTCGTACCTGCTTATTTTTCATGCTATATTCGCTCATATATTCTACTCGTAACCACATTAGCATAACCCTAAAACTTGAATACATCAGCAGGCGTAAACCCAAGCTCTCTCAAGACGCCCTGTACAGGACCCTGACCAGCTCCAATAGGTTTGACACCACTAATAGCAGCGAGCATAGCATCAGGACCACACATCAGCACGACATCTTTGCCTCGCTCAAACCCTCTCGTAAACGCGCGAACAGTATCCATATTCGGAGCAGCCACTTGCGCAACCGTAGCAGGACCACGATCGACCAGGTATGTAACAGAAAAGCGTTCCCCATGAGTCTGAGCCAGCTTATCCAGCAACCCGCGATAAATAATATCAGGCTCAGTCTGAGATCCATACAACAAGGAAATGCGCGTATCAGAGTCCGCAGGATCATTTAATATTCTGTCAATAAGCTGGTACATGGGAGCTACGCCAGTACCACCGGCAATCATATAGAGATGACGGTATTTCGCCGCATAATATGGCCAGACTAGCATAGGTCCCCGCATCTCGACCTGGTCGCCAACTCTAGTATCATGGAGGAATCGCGAGAGACTGCCTCGCGGATACCTTTTAACAACAAACTCCAAAAACCCCTCGCGCGACCCCGACTCCTCATCAACGACATTAGACATGAAAAAGCCAACCGGTGTATACGTCCTATATGTCTGCACCATATGATCCTTAATATCTATGGCCCACGCGCCCTGTGCAATAATGTTATCCACGAGTTTCTCCAGTTCGTCGTCAAATCTCGGTCGGTTGACTCGGAAGCGGAATCGAACAGTGTCGGGCGTCAGTGACTCCTTCTCGGTTAGTGTGAAGGGTGTGTACTTTTCCGGGTTCAGTCGCTCCTTGACCTCGGGCTTTAGCAGATCGGTGTGTAGGTGCAGGTAATAGAGAAACGCCATGGTTGCGCCAATAGCTTCCATTGCCCAGATCATGTAGGTGCCGGGCGGTCGCTCCTTAGGCTTCTCTTCTGTTGTAGTAGTAGTGTCTGGTTTTGGCTCTGATCCGCTAGCACTTTCTGTCGAAAGGGTTCGAAGCGGACTAGATAAGACTGGCGCTGTCAGCAACGCTCGATCGCTCCAACGTCCAACTGGTAGTCGCCGACCTGCGGCTCTCAGCGAAAGAAGTCTGGAATGTGACACTAATCGAGCGAGCATTGAGAGTTTTTTTTTACGATATAAAATAAAATAAATAGATAAAAGAAAGCGAGGCAGATCAAGCCGGTTCACTTTAAAAAAAATCAGATCCCGTTCATCGTCATCATCAAAACAAACTCTCTCTCCTCTGCTTCTTTGTTATTTTGCATTTCTCACCAAATATTCTACTTTTTTGTTTCAAGATGTCGGCTAGCGTGACAAAGTACTCGAATCTCCTAGACATTGACACCAGCCAGCCCGATGTATACGAGACGCCGGACGTACCGACTTTGAGGCAACCAGATGAGCAAGCAGAAATTCCGCTCTCCGAAGACATTTCCGTTGACTCACTCTCCGTAGATAAAGCCGCCGCTCGGTTCCGCGCCTCCGCCGGAGACACAGGCCAGTCAGCTCTATCGCGGTACCAGCGGTCCTTATTCCGGGCCCTACAATTAGAGTCGCTATCAGGCCCGCTCGAAGTATCTACAGGAAGCGCATTAAGCGAGACGCCCGAGCAGCGCTTACGCAGGCTGGTCTACGAGACACAAGAGCTTCGCGAGCAACTGGTCAGCAAGCCCAAGGACCAGCAAACCGTGGCTCTGATGAGACTCGCCAATGGGCTTACCGACGAGTTGGCTCAACTCAGTGTCCAGTCCGAAGGCGAGTCCCTGGAGGGCGGCAGCCTAGTGTCGCGCTCCCTGTGGCAGCGCCTCAGCCCCGCCGCGGACCCACAGGCCGAGGCCCGGCCCACTATGCGTCCAGTGGCTGACAACGCGTTGCAGCTGGAGGCTCGCATATCCATGCTGGAAAAGGTGCTGGGATCGAGCTCGGCCCAGCTAGCGCGCGACGCAGCCGTGGGCCATAGCCTGGTCGACTCTGTCTCGCGTCTGCGGCAGCAACTGGAGGTGCTTGCTGACCCGCAGCGTGTCGATGGTATCCAGCGCCGCATCAAGCAGGTGCTTCTGGACATGGACCGCCTGGACCTCGCCACTACGCAGGCTGCCAGGGCTGAGGCTGATACTAAGGGATCTGCCCAGCGTATCGATCCGGCCACAGTCAAGCGTATTGACGAGCTGTATGAAAAGTTCACGGGCATCGACTCGCTCATTGAACTGGCGCCGGCCACGGCCCGCCGTCTGCAGTCCCTGGCTACCCTGCATGGCGAGGCAGCGGAGGTCGTGGCTCGCGTGGGCCGCATCGAGCGCGAGCAAGCGGGCGCCAGTGAGGAAATCAAGACTATGAAGGAGATCGCTGATAGTCTAAATCACGCTATGGCCGACAACTCGTCGACGCTGGCTGAGAACATGAAGCACTTGGACTCGCGCATCTATGTCCTCAACAGCCGGCTAGACTCTCTCAGAAAATAGTAAGCATTCTCTATCTTTTATATACCAAAAAATATGTTATTGGAGGTCGACAGATCTGTGTTTAGCTATTTGTTGGAGGTCGATGTGCTTAAATCGCTCGGGGTTCTTTCGGTACATTTTAGCAAATGGACATTCGTCAGGAATATCCACAGCGGGTTTAGGTACATTGAGGATCTCCGACAACGAGTCGTCAGCGGGGCTCTTGATCAGCACATCTGCTGGTAATGACGAGTCTTTAGCCCAAGCATTAGTCACAGCAAACTCCATAGCCAGAACCCGCGAGTACTCCATATCCCTCGAACTTCTTAAAGCCGCGACTCTCAGCCTTGCCACCGCTTGCCACTCTTTATCATCTATGAGCGCCAGATACTTTCTCGCCCACGCCGTATCCAACTCACGCAACTCCCCGATTAATTCATCCAGGGATTTGATGCCCTGCGACACTGGAGCAAAATACCTTTCGATCTCTGGTCTCCACACGCTGATTTTAGAAGGACCCGGGTACACCGACTCTGCCATATATGCTTTGCGCAGTGCGTCGCGCGTACTGGGCGGAGGACACGAAGCCGCAAGGAGTATGCGATCCATAGATGAGGCCAAACTCCTATGTGCAATGAATCCCTGACCTAGACCCAGATCGGTCCATTCGCTGCTACGCAGGATGAGATCCGGGTGGCAGGCTATGAACTCTGCTGTTCCTGGATGCTCCAGGCGCGTGGACCAGTCGTAGAGCGCTGCCAGCGGGAATTCTTGTACGGGGGATAGCGATACGTTAAAGTTGTCCGTGGTTATTACGTCGGCCGTAGAGAGAACAACTCCTAAGGTGCTGGCGTCTACGAGACCGCTGGCAAATACAACTACGGGTTTGGATTGGTTAAGCTGTCGCAATTCGATCTGTAGCCGGAGTAATGCTGCGAAAGCCTCCTGTTGCCTCTCGAGTGGTGGCAGGAATGGGCGTGAGTCATCTGTATTGCTATTTACAATAGCTATGGCGTAGTACTGTTCCCCGTACGCTTGTCTAATGGCATCGTGGATCTTGCTGACAGTCGCCAACGTCATTAGCTCCTTGCCATCAACAGGCTGGTCCAAGTAATCGGCCAGATCGACCACGCACACATTATCCAACTGCCCACCAGTCGATCTCTCATCTCCGTGATCCCACAGATGCTGATAAGGACATACGGGCTTCGGAGCGCTTGCCTCCTTATACGCCCTGTACTCGTCACAATTAAATGGCTCCACATGTTCGTTATAGTAGCGGGCCTTGGCCTGTTCCATACGCAAATCCAACTCATGCTTGTTAACGTCCTTGGTATCGTAGACTTCGGCCAACAGGTTGTTGAACCCGGGTGCATGCGCAAAGTCGTAGGCATCAAATCGACTGTATAGTTCGCCGACAACGGGTACATCCATAGTGCTCAGCCATTCGCGGAGTCTCTTAGTGTCGATAGAAGGATCTATGTTGGATGAGAAATAGTCAATACGCTGGTCGACAGTGGTGAGATCCAGGTCAGCAGAGGACCATGTGTAGTATTTGTGGAACTGTTGTAGCTCCTCTGTAGAAAAAGTACAGCCCTCTACTTGCGATATTTGGCTCATTATAAATGAAAATAGAACAGAGTGAAAAAAAGATGGTCAGTAACTTTTTATTTTTCTCGAGCCCAGGAAAACCGGCTAATAAATACGGCGATTATTAATGCCTCCAGCTTATGGCAACTACTCGGCTTATCATGGACTAGACCGCGCGAATTTATTAGTCTCTTGCGCTTATCTACCGCAGGGCTCCAGAGGGCAAGTGCTGTGGCTGGCCAATTAATTTATTAAAACTTGCTGATTAACTCATGTCTGTCCTTGGCATACATTTGCAGCTAATTTATGTCGGCCATCTCCCTCATATCACGCGGCTTCTATATGAACAAGTTGTTTGGCCCTGTTTCTCCCTTGCTCTATTTGTCTTGACTCGTATTTAGATGATATCATGATAAACAAGTGGTCAAAGACAGCAGGAGTCACATGGGGGAGTAAGTTCAAGTACAATAGTCATAGAGGTTTTGGCAATTAATGTATGTAGCTGACTTCCACCACAGTCAAATTTAAACATGTGATTGCGAAACAAGGTTGTCACTTTTTTTTTCAAGCGCTGCTGTCAAATTTTGTCTTTAAAAAGGGCGCAAATTGACAAGGAAGAAATATTTAGATACGACTCTTGCCTCATTCATTACTACACACTTTATTCGCCTGCCTATACACTCCAATTTTTTATCTATGCACTCCTCGAATATGGCTGAAGTCGAATCAGCAAGCACATCGTGGGCAGCCAGGTGCAATAACTGTAACGAGGAATTCGATACTTACGAAGAGTTTTATGCCCATCGCGAGCAAGTGCATGCGGATGATGCTCACTATAATACCTCATCATGAGCTTAATAACGTGTTGTCCAATGTAACTGGTCAGAACATTAGGTACAAAGTTTAGATATTAATTAATACAATAACCCTTACTTCTTACAAAAAAAACATTCACTCGATAGTAGTGATGTGATATTGTATCACATGTCTGTGTGTTAACTGCAGAGAAAAACAACAGCAAAACTGCCAAAATCTTTCTACCAATTTTCTCTAATTGTTGGCGTTTGGTGTGAATAACAACGAGTAGTCAAGACCTCTACAAGGTTGTGTGTGGTGTGGCTCTCTATACAATTGACAAGTTTTGCTATTATTGTCTTTTACCTTCCTTTAAAGCGGGTGGTCTCATGACAATGTACATACAATTGTATTGCCACGCCTTGTCTTTGGCACATGCAAAAGTCACGTTAGAGCAATGTCAAACACGATAAAACACCTCTTTTTAATTGCAAAAACCCCACTGTCACACAATAGCAAGCCCCACATAAGAGATTACAATTATCTATTGTTCCTTTTAAAGAAAATGCTATTATCCTATTTGTCCTATAAAATATGTCTTTGGTAAGGATTTTTCTTACAAAAGGCGCCTTGCACTTTATACTACCACATTATATACCAATATCTTCCGTTCTACTACCAAATACTCCAAATATTTGACTATGCTCTCCTTGAATCAGGTCGAGGTTGAAACGACAGACACCACCAACTTTCATTGTCTACGCTGTAATGCCACTTTTGATACAGTCGAGGCCTACAATGAACATTTTGATGAAATTCATTATGTTGACTCTGACCCTAGCTCCGACTAGTGCCAGTAGACCACGCCTTGCAAGGCTACAGGTCAGAAGGCAGTTAGGCGTAGTGTAATACTTTGTAGTGTATTTCCCTAATAGCACTACTAACTACCCTACACCACATATATCTATACTACCTAACATGTACAAGCCAATACCCTTTACAACTAACAGTAGCCACATATACCAGTAATAGTTCCGTAAGTATGGCCAACCAGAGAAATAATGTAGTCAAAGTTTATATTACAAAACTAGGAGGAGCTTAAGGCTTGAAAAAAGACATCGTATGTGGATCTGCCACCTGAGCCATTCATTGTGCCTGCATGCACTGGCAGTCCCTACAAGCTCCGTGGGCGGCGACTTCAGGCCATTGTCAAAATGTCCAATGTTGAGCTAACTTCAAAGTGGCCTATCTATGGCAGCCAGGAGAGGAAGTTGGCAGGCTTGGATAATGAGTGCATCATTGCCACTGGCATATTCTTCTACGATATGGCAAATACCGCTGAAGCTTGTCTGTGATTCTGCGAGGCACTTTGCTGCTGGGATTTTGAGACCGAACAATTTGACATCGATTCGGAAGTCAAAGCGTACGGTATAGAGCATGGCCGATTGGAGGACGGTGAATTTGCATCACAGGAGCTAGGCAGTGTTGACGTTAATGATGAGCAGTGTGTGGTGTTCCCCAGCACATAGCAGTACAAAATGCCTAAACTCAAGTTAGCTGATAAGACCAAGCCTGGCCATTACAAGATGCTTACGTTTTACTTTGTGGAGCCAAGTACGTGAATTCTGTCAACAGAGATTGTGCTGCTGCCGCAGCAAGATTGGTACTTTAAAAACTTGCTGTTATGTGAGCCATTCCGCTGTTTACCCCATCTCGCAATAGATGGAATCATGGCCAAGGTCGACTTTCCAATTTCTCCCAGAGAAGCCAAGAAGCTTCGTTGGCAAGCGCCCGAGATGATGCTCCCCCAATCCAATCGCAGCTTGGAGCGCCTGTTAGATCCCCAGACACTTAATAAACGCAGAAGGGTGCACGCACAGGGCCAATACGCTTTTTTCCCAACAATATGGAGGGCCTACTATACACTATAAGCGTGTTGGGTACATTTGGTATTAGCCAGGCAGAGCGAGATGCATGCTCAAACAGACATTACTGCTGTCCTCCCATCAAGTCGTTGAATTCATCTGACCTGGTCATTGCCGCCAACGAAAAGCGCTCTCACTTGGACACGGCGTATAAAATTCGACGACAACACCGCAAGTGGGATGACCCCTGGGCCATTGCAGCGGCTGGTGGTTGATATGCACAGTGTTCTTTTTCTTGACCCAAGATGCCATGGGGTTTGGCTCAAGTTTGGAAGACGTGACCAATGCGACTCACTGGACTACATGACCCACGTATCTGGCATGACGACTTTAAAGAAGAGGTTGTGGCGGAACTTCTACGTATAGTGGAGCAGCACAAAATGGATGCACTTGTGGCTCTGGGAACAACTGGATCTCCTACGGCAGTCAGGGCTGAGCAGAGCGTTGGGCCTCTAAAGAAACGTAAGTAGGATGCGGCTTCAGAAACTTTGACTATAAGGAAGTGGAAAATGACAAGTCGTCCTCAGACACATAGGGCCAAGCGCCATTAGAGCTAAGTTGTTTTATCACATTCGTTTTTTGTCTGGAAACGACTCCAAGCTCCATAGGGCAAATAATAGCCAACTAACAAAGGCGTTGTCGACGCTAGCCAAGAACTAGCTAAGGCAGGTGTGGCAACAAAATATTATTTTTATAAAAAAGGAAGGAGAATAACGATGGCAAAAATTTCAGCTCTGGCTGCAACTTGACAGGGGGCGAACATCCCTAGAAGCAGGAGAAAATGTCGAGTGAAGAGCTTAGCCAGCTCTGAGGCAAAGTGCAAGTCACCTACATATTGCATGTTCCTTTGTTTCAAAGAAAACAGAAAAATAATGATGTCATTTGGTGGCTCTTTCGCAGTTGGCGACAAGAAAGAAGAGCAGGATGCACATAAAAAGTAGAAAACGAGCATGCCAATTCGGAAAACATGCCTATGACGCGTGCTCTTTGAAACAAAGAAAATAGCCCTCCCCATTGTTCTGCTTAGCCGCTTTCGGCAAAGAAAGAGGAAAGTGTACAAAGAACAGTTGAATGCAAAACATGACGACAGGTAATAATTTTTGCAGTCTACAACCTGGCACATTTGTCCTTTGAGGCAAAGCATGTTAATGATGTCATTTTCTAGCTCCATCGCTGTTGATGACGATGAAGGGGAGCAGAATGCACATAGCAAGCTGCTATAAAAAGAGACAGCACTTTGAAAGTCTTGCAATTCAATTAGGCCATGACGTATGTCCTTTGATGTAAAGAAAAAATTGGCCTTTCCCAATTTATTTTTGGCTCTTTCACATTCACTGAAAATTGTTGTACTGCACGGCCTACCTACTCTGGGGTTTTCTTACAGCAAACAGGGGGATCCTCTCTTTTTCTCTGCTATAAAAAGCCGGCTGCAACCACATCTTGTTTCCTTCAAAATATCTACCAAACACCCCTCACTTCTCTATTAAATTATTATTTTAACGATGAGCGAAGTTACTGACATCTTTCCTAAAATTTTTAGTGGTATTATCTATGGCATGGGCCCTAAGGGTGGCGAGGATCACCTGATAGTTGTCGAAAGTGTTAAAGCAGAGGGAATGACAGCTAAAGAGGCAGTGGAAAAACTAAAGGATGCTATGAAAAGTAAAAGATTTACTTATGAAATTATCCTAGACATCACGCCGGATGGGTGTATACCCTATGATCCATCGAACGAGGTTGGTAGAAAAGTTGATACATGTTTATATTTTGGCACTGAAGAAGGTCTAATTAAGGCTAAGAAGTCCTATGATTATATTAATGCAGATCTGTATGATGATGTTCAGAGTCTGTCACTACATTTTAACCGTAAAAAATATGGCTACAGCTACTATTAGTATGAGTGATTATATGTAATCACATATAAACTCGATTAGCAATACGCTGCTCTCGCGGTGGATTTGTCAAGAATATGTGAAAGTATGAAATATATTTCTTGCTGAGGAGTATTTCCAGCCGGCGCGCCTAGGGCGCTGCCTTGCCTTTAAATACTCCTCTTGCACTACAACACTTGATATAACCTTATCATTACAAGTCCTCTGATGAGAACTCTTCCTCCGTAGGATTGGGGCTTTCTTCGCTCTCGTGTGCTTGAGCGCCGTCATGCCCAATCCCAACAGATTTAGCCCTTTTCAGGCATAAAATTAAATGAATTTTATAAGAGTTTAAATAAATAACAAGGCGCTGCCTCTCTTTCCTTACCCCCTGGCTAAACTTGAAGATAGCTCTGGCCACTTGCAGGGTTGGTGGGCGGGTACCCACTACTCGTTAGCGCCTAGCTAACCTATCTAATATATTACTAAGTAATCGTTTAGCTTGAAAGAGAGGTAGAGTGACTTGTCATTTGTCTTGCTGAGTCAGTGCAAATGCTAGCCGTGGACAACATGTGCTAATAAAGATAGAGAGCCCAATTTCTTGGAGCAATTTCTTGGTCATGAATAAATGAGAAAGTATGCACAGTTGATAAATTTTTTTTTCCTAGTAGACTAATAAAAAAAAGTATCATTAAGGGAAAACTTTGGTCCACAGCTCAGAGGGCGCATAGGTAGTGAACAATGGTGGAGACGGGTCGTTAGGTGGGTACACGGGAGTAGGAACGCTAGGAGCGACAATAGTAGGCAATTCCATCGGGCGCGTCGAGAATATTGGCGTATCGGG